>CM056169.1:36608971-36668550 GCA_029691765.1 Entomobrya proxima | reverse complement strand
ATATAAAACGCAAATAATCATTTAAGCCTCGTGTTTGACCAACATTAATTACTCAGTTTTATCTGACCATCGACAATAACGAATATTTAAAGTAATTGGTGGCCCTGAATGTTTGTTATCAGAACAAATAAGCTTCTATATTGGCAACATATTATATTGCCGTCTTCAAGTTTCATCAAACTAACATACAAAGTAGCTTGTAATTGGGAATCTATATTGGCACTGAACAAACAGGAACATACATTTGATTTTAGATATGATACCGTAGATCAATAATATATAAATATACTAAACGCGCCATTTGTTTTCCAGAAACAAGCATAACACATTTCAAGGGCTTAACATGTTGACAATAAAGCCCCATTGAGCAGTCTATTGGAATATAAATTTGCTTACTTGGTATATTGTATTATTTTGAAATCTGACAAACAATTTTAAGAAAATACGCGCAGCTATTTGGTGTTCGTGTGAACCACTGTACAATGCGTATTTACACTACAAAGTAATAATAACATTTTATCAGTATGTTAGCCGCCGTTTTACAAAGTGCACAGATAAGAATGTTTTATTTTGGTCTAATGGTGTTAATAAAACTGCATGGATCCAGTTCAGAAATCGCTAATACTAGACACGAAATCGACCAAAATGCGCTTGATACAATTTCAGTCGCAACCAATGATTTCTCTTATTCTGAAACATTAATTGACACAAAGCAATTCTTAGGTCTGCTACAATCAAATACAACCTTAACTGTTATCAATAACTACGGATATTTTGACTTGACTGAATTGCACTATCCTATAATCCTACGCCAGCCATGGCTCGTGCCAAGAAAGTGTGATCAACAAAACAACCAACACGAATGGATTGCCAACAGTGTTCTACAATGCAACATAACTTGCTGTTTTAAAACAAAAGCTTGCAGCTTGCCCAAGTTTATCAGTAACTCTGAAACAAGTGGATGTCTGCAACTTAACGTCAGTAGCTTTTCCATAGCCATAAAACCCTGGACTAATCTAATCAATATAGATGTACAATATCCAACTCATTTTAGACAATTTCCTGGAGATTCATTGTTTAATTTAACAGAGGGCTTATTAAATCCTAACAACTTATTCAATTTTTTGTCCACTCTACCTACGTATAACATCCTTTTAGAAATTCCACCTTGGAAATCAAGTTTGCCACAAATTGCCATCTGGATTACCAAATCGGCAACAAATAGCATCGGAAAACTTTATGCTATAAATGAAGACCAAGGTTTTATTCATGACGTGTTTATCTACATCACTTATTTAACAAACACGAAATATTTTACAATTGACGTTGCACTTCCAGGTAGCATTTTGGACGCACAACCTGTAACACTGCGGCGCATAACATTAACAAAGGCAGACAGCGCGTTAGCTAAAATACAAGATTTGGCGTTTCCTCATTTCGATCAGGCATTATATTGGGGAAACATGCAAGATCACCATTTAGATGAACCCGAATTACACGGTATATCACGTCAACTTTCTAAGTGCAACTTGCATCATAAGTTTAGAAAACGCAGTGACGCCGTATTTGAAAGTAGCGATATAGATTTGCAAACTTCTACAGCTGTAGCAATCATGTTGCAAGATTTTATGAAAAATTACACCTACATTTTCAAACCATACTTGGCAACTTATTCAGTATGTCAAAATGGTAAACTGACTAAAGATATTTTATTGCTGATGGATAGCTCGCTAAAAATGTCATGGAAAGTACAAAACGTGCTCAGTGATAAGCTTATAGCAAGTCAGTTTATAAAGCTGGACAATTCTGTGGAAAATTTACGTTTTCTAACATGTGGAGTCCGAGGAAAGGAAAAGTTCCCATTTAAAGAGCTAGTAAATATTTACGATATATATGTGTGGATTTGCTTCGGTGTTACATTTATAATTGTGGTAGTAATCCTGTTTGTTTTAGAACAAAAAAGCAGCTGGCATTCCAACGTTTCGGCTAGCAACGCGACTTTAACAATATTGAAATTGTTTTTGGAACAAGGCAACCCATTTGCAGATCGACTGTTAACACTAAAGTCGGCTAAATGTATTTCCATTTTGTTACTTTTTTGTGCTTTGGTGCTTAGTAATGCATACAAAAATAAAAATGTTTACAACATGATAGCTCCAAGAGAACCACTTTTGTACGAAACGTTAGACCATTTAGTAGATAATGGAATTAATTTATACACTCGAATTGGAAACATGAAAATTTTATTTGAAAAATTATTTAACGAAACATTTGATCAATTTTATATTACAAATCATACAATTACTGCTTCGTATCTTAGTGTAATATCAGAAGTAAAACTACTTGCTCAGGCAGACGTTAAAGGTTTTATGCTACATCGACTAATAAACTATTCAAAAATTCACCAAAAGTCGGTACACCTTCTGAAAAGTGTATTAGTGCATCCTTGGTTAAAAGGCAATTACGTGGATTCGGTTCTCAACGCTAGTGCATACAATGTCAGGATATTTGAAATATTTCAAAAGAATGAAAGCTCCGTTTTTCTTGATGTTCTACAACCGTGTCAGAAAACTGCATTAGTTCTTCCCGATTATTTGTGCAATGAATATGAAAGAAATCTAAGCAATTTAGGGGTCATCAGCTTATCAATAAGCAAAGAGGTTTACACCCAGAACCATTTTGACATCAAAATTGTTGGACATGGACCTCCATACGTATGGAATAGATTGCGACAATATATTGCTTCTGGAGTTCCTGAGTGGTGGTCTGGTTTAGCTACTATAAAAAATGGTCTCCATGCAAAAGCTGATGTGCATCCAAAACAGGCATCTATTTATGGAAATGTTTTAATAGTGTTTATTGTTTGGGGAGTTGGCATATTATTAGCTCCACTTGGGTTTGTGTTAGAGGTTGGGTATAGAAAAGTTACTGCTACAACAACTAGCCAGTTTTAATAATCGATAAAAATACTTGCTGTACTGAAGGTAACTAAACTCTAATTTATCAATTATTTTTTTAAAATTAACTGCAGATGTGTTTAGAAAATATTTTAGGAGTTTCAGAAGAAAGGAGGTATTTTAATAAAATAATCAAACATCAATACAAGTTTAAACAATTTCTGAAAAAAAGAACACCAGTAAACTTTTTGAGAAAGAAACAATGGATTTTATAGCAGACTAAGGAAAGTGTCGTTAAGAGTTACGTCTGACGATTGTAATATAAACTATGAGAAGAAAGTCTTGTTTCAAATGTTTCAATCAATTAAATGCTACACCAAAATACATGTCAATTAAGGCAGATGTTTAGGTTTGTTATTTATTAAATAATAAATTGTTTAAAATATCAACAGACAGATATTATTCCGCAGTTTACAAACTAATATATTTCTCAAATGCATTTCCTTTTTCAAAAAAGTAGAGTAAATTCACATGTTCCATGGTTCTACTTTTTAAGACACCTAAAACATCATTAACACTAACACTAAAATGCTAAAAGTTAACAATTTACAAAAAACGTAAAGTTCATTTCATTCACGGGATCAAGTAGATTACAAAACTTAACTTTAGCGCATGTCATAAGACCTGAACATTTTTTCCAACGTTTTGAACTCCTCCAAAGAGACGTTTGCCAGGGACCAACCTCCAAATGGAAACTTCTCAATAGACTTTGCAAATGATCCGCTTAACAAGCTTCGAATCCCGACCAATGTAATCCGGCATTTGAATTAAATAGTTACCTACTAATATCAGGAATTTAAGAAAAATGCTTTACCATATGTAATTTGAATTTCCATGATTCCAGTTGAGTTACAATGCTTACCGATTCAATTGGAGCATCGGAGGTGAGAAGGAAGTGAGTCAGAGGCAAATGCTGAATCACAAGAGAAAACAAGAGATCTGTGACTTTTGGCATTTTGTCAAGACCAAGTAATGACAACCTGCGAAGTCCAGTGAAATAAAAGATAAAGCTTAATCCAGTAAAGTAGAGAAATTGCCTACGTGACTTGACTTACGTTTAAGCCTAAAGAAAGCCGGTTTGCTAGTGTCCTCTCCAACGAAGGTCACATTCCCCACATTTTTGCACCTTTCCAAACAAACTTCCTCTAAAGCCTTTAATCCATTTCAGAGTTTAATTAACGCTTTATTCTTTCCGGGCCAATTAACAATTGCAAACTTCTTTAGGTTGGCACAAAAAGCCACAATGTCATCACATTTTGGAATCGCCACTTGGTCAGCCTCCTTCACAAATTTCAACCTCAGTTCGGTTAGCTTGAGACGACGGACATCCTTTAAAAAGAACTGGAACATAGTTGCACTGCCCGTCTTGCCATCCACGGTAATGTCCAAGTTCTTCAGATTCTCCTATTCAGGCCGTAGCTCCCTCCAAAAAGTTCCCACGCAGCATACTGAGGTAGCCCGAATCTATCCTTGTCAAATTTTGCATCAGATAGGGAAACACGCAGGGATGCAAATAGATCATGCTGACCACAGGGATTCCCCACTCTGGAATACGCCTTCGGAACAAGAAAGTGACGTTATCAGAATACCACAGAAGGCACTCACGTTCTTCAGCTGAACATTGTTTTTGTGGCACGTTCTGCAAAGTTCCAGAAATCCAAGAGACGCTACGCTGTCCAACCCGGCTTGTATTTTCACATGGGAATCGTGATAGCAATCATCAAAGTCAAAGAATTTCATGTTCTTTTGAGTTCCAGCCCTGTTTTCAATGTGAGTTTTAATTGAATCCATGATGACCCTAAGCATTGAAAACAAGGTGAATAAATTATCAGGAGACTCTGAAATAAAATGTCTTAATGGCCTATTTCTGTCAGTGGCGATTGTGTTGAAACTCTCCCGGATATGAGGATTAAATGGAAACTTGAAGCTTTCCACAGAGGCAGGGTTCATCCGCACCAGTTCCATTGTCTGCTTGGCAATATTAAAAATTGGCCATGATCCTGTCTTCTGTCCAACATCCAAGGATTTCAAGTTTCGGAACGAAGTTGGAAAGGGAAATTTATTGTTCTCGAAGCGAGGGTCCTTCACGGCCAAATCAAACATTTGCTGCTGGGCTTGTCGCCATGCTCCTTCTCTCCGCTTGTCCTTTCCCGATCCGATCCATCCAATCGCTTAGCTTGAAAGTTGTTTAGATTCACCAGTGCCTCCAAGAAGTCCCACTCCTTTCCAAAAATGCTCTCGGATAACTCCTCCACGCGCAGGTGCTCGATCAGTTGTCCAATGCCCAGATCCAAAAACGCGGTGAATGTCTTTTCCAGCTCGTTAATCTCCATTTCCGGTGCCAATTCCGGAAGAAACCCCCATATTGTACTCCGTGGTAATCCACTGGGTGGCACTGCACACCCGGCGCAATCTTAAAAGGTCATTCCACTCAAGCCCAGGAAGAATGTGACCTTCAATCTACAAGTAGAAAAACACACACAGATTGATCATAAAACTAATCAATAAAGTATTAACCATTTTAATTTGGTTAATTAATTAGTAATCTTTACCACTTCTTCGGGAAGTTGTAACAAGCTCATGATTCCCCTTCGGCCGTCGTCCGATATACGCTGTTAGCGTGAGTTCAGCAATAATTCATCAGTTCGTACGATAGTTCTACTAAATTCAAAGTAAAGTATTCCAGAATTTTATAAATGCCAATTAAAACACCTAAATATTATTAAATGTTTTAATTAATTTCCCACGACAAGTTTGTTTGCTGCTTGCAAGCAGTAGACTAAAGCGAACATAAATTTAAGCTGATGTTTTTGATTGCTATTTCATCTATTTTGCTAATCAATACCTGGGTGGGAAAACAATAAATGATGGGAATAATGTGAAATTCCTGCCTTCCATGCATACCTGAGTTTGAAATTTTAATAATGCAGCATGCAAACGCATTTGCTATTTTTGTTAATTACTCTTAAGGTATGAAATATGCTGTAATTTTAAAAATCGTGAGAATACATACTCGCCAATCTGATTTCTAATACCGCACCGTGCAAACGCTATAAAATGTTTTAGTTAAGAAACTGAAATGAAGATACTCGTTAAAAAAGCCTCATGTAAAATCTTTTAAAGTACAAATCAGTTATTTTGACAAAAACTAGAACTAGGTTCGTCTCAAACGTATTATGTTTAAAACCCACAAATATTCTGTGTATTTGCGCTGGATTTTGTATTGCAAAATTTGACACAATAATATGACATTCGATTTGGACTATTTAGATTAATGAGAACATTTTAGGTTCATGCTTGTGGGTGGTATTTCATTTATTTTGCTAATCATAACCTGGGGAAAAAATAAATGACTGTGAAATTTTTACCTTCCATGCATACTTTAGCTTGCAATTTTAATATTGCTTTGCCCAATTCCTATGCCAAATCATTAACATCCTGGTAACGCGAACTCATTTGTTAATCACTCTGTTGGTATGAAATATCCTGGAATACACACTCATAAGACTATATTAAATACCGTGTGAACCTTCACATGTTTATTAGGCAAGGAACTGAAATCAATACTATTTAAAAAATCCCATGTTTGTGGGAACTTGTTAAATTATGCTAAATCTGCAAGGTTTATTATTATTATCATGATAGTTTGTGTATATCAAACTATGTTGCTCAACGTACTCAAATTTCATTCAATCGTGTTTTTTGGTTTAGTGTGTCAACACATTCAGTGACATTCTCTATAAGATTTAAAATCGACATCAAGAGCAAAAATAAATTATCAACTTATTGCTCTAAAATGTTGACCTTTCGAAATGAAGCTCAAGCGTTTGGCTTGAGCATAATTTTCTGGATATTTCTCGGCCCGTTTTTATTTCCCACAGTTTTTGTGTTTTATTTTATATACCAAATGGTGCATGTATTTGCAAAAGTGTTTCGTCCAGAGCTTATTCCCATTTCAAAGTGTGACGTATTTAGTGCAAAGTGCCCCTAGCAATACACGGCTCTCTTGTATCTACGTTTGCCAAATTTGGCAAGTGAAAGGTTTGATGAATGTGAATGCATTTAGACAACATTTTTATCAGTGCTTTTTATCAACAGAGGAAGATCAACAAAAATACAGAAATCTTTATTGTTATTTTGTTGAGTTTTTAGGCTATATTTTTAAACAGCCTGTTAAAGAAATTGATTTGAAATGGCACATTAGCGAGCATTATTTAAAAGATGGAGAGTCTGTTGAAGAATTTATTGCCAGGTGGATGGTCACTACCGACATCAAGCCATGCTCGGACGAAAAAAGGCCAACGTGGATGATAAAAGTAATCAAAGATCCAATTGCTAACGAAACTATTGTCGCTTTCAAGTTACATCATGGCATATGTGATGGGTACACACTTGTGCATTTAGTGGATAAACTAAGTGGTCAAAAGTCGCCATACTTGTACAAGGAACCTTTACCATCACTATTGAAAAGGGTTAAGACTTTAGTGCAATTACCGTTTCATATTTTGGCATTGTGGCGCAAAATGTTTTTGCTACGTAAAAAGAAAATGCTAATTTGTGAAAACGATAAACAAAAAAATACCGAGTGGTTTACATCGTTTGGCACTTTAGACCTAGACAAGGTCAAGTTTATACGAAAACAAGCTGGAGTAAAATTTGTGTCGGTGCTGATGAGTGTTCAAGTTGGTGCTTTAAAAAGATTGTTAGAAGAAGTAGAACCAAATGCACGAGTTTTAGAGAACTCCGATGCCGAGTTACTTATTGGGCATTCCATGGGTTGGCCAAATCATCCTGTGCCGACTAACGGCGGTGGCATGACAAATCACTTGTAATAATCTATACATTCAACCTAATGTTTATTTTAAGAAACCAATTATTTAAATTTTGTTGTTGTTCATAGAACTATTACCGTAATAAAAGACAGACTTCACGTAGACGATCCTCGAGAAAGGCTTCAGAACTTGGACAAGAATTTGTTGGATACTGTGTCAAAAGGTTATCCGATAGTAGCGTACTATGTAATGTTTTGGCTAATGAAGATCTTGCCCCCTGTGTTTTCAAGAATTCTGAGTCAAACCAGCTTGTGCGATTATTCTGGAGAAAATGCATTAAGCGCACTACCTGGCTCACCAAACCGGCATTGTCTGATTGGCCACCAAGTTGAAAATATATGGTTTTCATTGATGGGACCTATTTGTCCTAATTTAAGTATGTATATAGAGTGTTACATAAAAAGTAATGATACAGTAATGTAGAACAACAGACTTATTATAAACGTCTTTATGCCGCAAATCACAAATATTTTTAATTTATATTAGAACTGATGACAGTAACGTTCTCTCATTCTGGTAAACTGAACATAAGTGTGAACGCCAGAAGGTCACTAGTAAAAAGCCAGGAAATACTGCACAGGCTAGTGAAAGTACATTTTGCTGACGAGTTGGATGACCTACACAGACGCTGTCAATTAAAGAAAATGGACAACTTGATACTTACAATGCCGTAGTAACCATGAAGTTAAAGTGAAATAGATGTTTCCCTAAAATTCCTACGCCCGCGTCCTAAGCAAAAAGTAATTTTTTAAATGTTAATATACGTGCGGTTTGAAATGTTTAATTAATGAAATAAGTAGTATTTATTGTTGTATACATTTAATTAGACTTTTTCTATAAATGCCGGGGTATGTACAAGTTGTAAGCACAAGAGATAACCTCAGAAGGCCCTATTTCAAAAATGGTTACAACTACCTTTTCAAAATGCTAGAATTTGCAAATCGAAAAAATTTTATGTTGTCGGAAAATCAATATTCGTGCTTTCAAAAAATATTAAACACATGAAGCTAATTAATTATCAGCTAGTTATTAAAATTGTATATGTGAAAGCTTCAAGCAAGTAGAAATCTACGAGATGGGTCATTTGTCACTTTACTGCCTATCTCTCTGGAGGCAACGATTCAAAATTCACAGCGTGTACCGAAGCACAAATAGACAAGTGCAAACGTTGGAATGCACGAGTTGACGTTACGCGAGAACCAAATGATTAAATCAAGCGTTACCCCGAAAATAAAATTTGTTTTTCCTATTTGTTTAAAGTAAAACAGCTATAGTAATTGAATAGGGAAGAAAACAAGTTATCAAACTCCATATTCCTGTGTGTACTTACAACTTGCTCAGGCATCCGTTCTATGTCCAGAGATAAATGTACAAGCTGACCGTTTACTGACCTTAAGTCTAAAATAAAAATAATTACTAATAAAAACTACTAGGTACTACCATTTCTGTAATTACTAGTCTAATTTAATGGATACAGCAATATGTGTAATATACATTTGTTAAATTTTTGATTTTGAACTGCGCACAAAATCTACTGATTACATTTCTGCTACTAGGCTACGTTTACCCTTTGCCGCCTTGCTTTGTGTGCTTGTATGTAGATAAAGTGGAGGTTACCAAATTCATTTGGTTTGTATTCCTGTAGAAAGTCAAATTATTTTAATGCTGTTTGAAGGAAATTTAATATTAACCTGTGAAAGACTAATGACATACTTTGTAAAAATTGCATACACTGTATAATATTATGTTTTAAGCTACAAGTTGCGCCAACACTCAGCACTACTGTACGTATACTATACTAATTAAGCATAAATAATTCAGTACCAATGCTTACTAACCAAAAAACTAAAAGCTGCTGCTGTAGAAGGAATCAATCTTCAGGAACAGTTCCGGGAAGGTCATTTAAAACGGAATGGGTGTCGGTCACCGCTGGAAAATTATCACCATCTCCATCCTAAAATAAAAATATTTTATTTAAAATCAATGAAAATTGTTAATATTTTGGATAATCATCAAAATTACTTCGCAGTTATGATGATATTGATCCGTCATTGACAATGCTGTAGGCGGTCTCTTATCAGATGGCAATGCAGGCAATTTGCGCGCAGGTTTGGGATCTGACCAGGTTGAAGAAAAATAGCGACTAGCTAAGCTTTTGATAATGCTCCAAATTCGCCACAGGCATTGCTGTTTCCAGATTTCTGAATTGTTTATCTTCTCGCTCAGCTTCCACTCTCCATTTGCCTGGTATTGGTCCATGATTGCTGATGTAGAAGTTATTGAGCCATTACATTTTATAAATGTAGTTTCAGCAACAAGCAAAATTGCAGCCGTAATCCACAAAATACAAACCAGAACAAGCATAAAGAGCAAGTGCTGACATTCCATGTAATTTCCTCTGGTTATGATTCTGTCAGGCAAAAACTGAATGTCATGTAGACGTGATCTAAGTCTCTCAGCATATGACGCCAATTCCTTCCATTTGTTTATGAATCCACCTTCTTTCAAAAGTTGTAGAGTTCTTGTTACCCAAATTCCGTTAACCGTTTGCGTAATGTGGTAGTGATGTCTTTCGGATAATGCTTCTGACAACAGGAAACATTTTCTAGAACTATTTTCGGTTTTTTGTTTCATCATTTTATCGACATACAATAAATCCGATCCAAGTTTGCTCAACCAAGCATACTTTCTGTTCAGAAACTTAACAAGTTGTCGATCTGTATACTCAGTTGTTTTGTTGTAATATATGGTGCTCGTTAGATATTTTGACAAATTTCTGATTTCGTATTCCTTATAGGTAGATTCCCAATGCTGTGGATTGTAACCATAAAACTTAGGCCACAGGAGCTTATATCCGTTAAGAACAAGGTCTTTTAGTGTTTTGAACGGTTTTTCTTGAAACCGCACAGTCACAAGAGTAGTAACCTCATTTGTGTAATACGGGCATATTGTCATTCCAAGTAAGCTTACCAAAAATATAAACTTTGTGCGCTTGTGTGCACTTGCAATTGAATAGCCAAGGAATTCTGCTACCAAATCCAAATTACTATTGAAACGTGGAACTTTACCTAAATAGTTGTCCAAATGCGAAATAGCTGCTAGTGATATCACTAAACTAATTGCGGTTGGTATGGTTATGATTCCAAACCAAGAATCCATGCTGGTGGAGAGTCTGTGTGTACTTTCACGTAGATTTGCGCAGTAATATACGGCGTCGCTTTTAACTTTATAGAACGAAAGGGCGGATTTTAGATGAGCTTCATCACTGATGTCGTTTCCATAACTTGTAAAAGAGTATGATGGACTAACATATTCGAGTTTATAATCAAGACGCATTTCTTCTATTCCTCGTTTCACGTACTTGTAAGTGAAGTTGTGTTGCTTTATTATTAGCAGAGCAACCTTGGATCCACTACCACAAAATGACCAATAACGTTTGGAGTATTTGCATGTCCTTGGGTTTTCTGTGATTGCTATTTTTTGCTTATTTGCATTATAAAAGCAATTTCTATGCAAAAGCAGTGGATTCAAGATGCCACCTGCCGTGTTTGGAAGTGCATTCCAGAAAATAGTCTCGCCACAATAACCCGCACAGTAATATTTGGCGAATGTAAAGTTTATCGAAACGATTTGTACCAATAATTTTGCGGATGGTAAACTAGCATCATTGAAATGAAATATGTTTTCATTTGTTAAATCCCAATCATGAACGTATAAGTAAATTGTTGATGAACGAAGTGAAAGTTGGTAGAACGTGTCAAATACGTAGAAGCTTGATAGGGTTGTGTTTTCCTTTACGAGTGGTGCTAATATTAGAGCAAAGGGTTGACTGTATTTGAACGGGAACTCGATTCCCACATCGGCATTGTATCCCCAGCTAAATATCATGTAACGCAAATTTGATGCTTGAAAATCACATGTTGGCTCAAACGAATGAATCATTAATTCATGGCTGAGAATGTGAGTCTTTAAATTATTTATTAACAGTTTAGCGAACGCCTGAAATTTTGTCGTTTCGCAAAAGCTTATATAACTTTGCGAGATACCAAAAGTAAATGGAACGACTAAAACAAACACAAAAGAATAAACTGCGTTATACATTTTTAATTCAATCTTTCAACTAAACTGCTTGGCACTGCTTAATGTTTTAGACAAGTAAATGCGAGGGCTAAAACCACAGTCAATGAACAATGAATATTGCACTTTGTGGATTTCCCTTCCCAATTTCAATGCAGTTGAATTTGTGCACTATATTACTTGAATATTTTGTGTGTGTCCCTTAGAATTACTTTCAATTGTCTGAAGTTTAAACAGTCTTTTATACAATTCCAGAAAAACGAGTTAGTTTAAGCATAAAACATTAAAATATAAGCAGCAGATTAAAAAGATTTGCAGCAATTTTTTAGGAATTCAATAAACTGTTGTTTGTTCTTATTGTGTGAAACACTTTGGTGTTGGGGAAAGTATTTGTTATGTGCGCATGTAGAACAGACTAGTTTGAAAGTGTTAGGTAGTCTCATACAAAGCTCTACAATATTATATTAAAGCGTTGTTAGGTTAATTAATTTTGTATGGAACTACCTAATGTTTTTGAAAAGGAATTCGTGTTGCCTTTTTTTATGGTTAAAAATATATAAGATACCTAAATTCAATCTAATTATTTTTACACGTGCAGTCTTTTAGCCTACATGAAAAAAAAATCTAAATTTTTTCCTAGGGTACGGGAAGTAATAATTAGGTTTCGTAATACGAAATTTTTCATGAGGAGTGCCTTAAATGGTGCCACTGAAATTATTTAATTTAAGGTTAGTGCAATCAGATTGTTTTCTCGTGATCTCCGTAGACAAAATATTGTATAAGTACAAAGTAGGATTTTAACTACTTTTCAGGAAACACAATATTTGTCAGGAATTCAGTAAACAATTTTAATAGAAATGTTTTGGACGCAAAATGATTTTTTAGACAAAAAACTAGGTGTTTCTATAGTACGTAGTATAAAATTTATTCTTATTCAGATTCGACAATTTGCAGTTCCCCTCCCTCCAGACTTCTAATATCCCTCCCATGATACACTCTCCTCTTAACCAGCTCTTCCAAATATTTGTTTTACATATTCCAACCACAACGTATTGCGGTTTATTGACAAGAACATAATTTATCTATCTATATATATCGAATGTTTTTAGATTTTTAAAATTTGCTTCTTTATTCGCACGTTCTATTCGTTTGTAAAATGACCAATAACTTGTTGGCAATAAATAAGTAAATCCCGTTTTCATTTTTTGTTGAGATTAGGATAGAGCAGAGTTAGGATCAGCATTCCCATAACCAACCGCTTGTTACACCAATTGCCCATCGAAGCAGCACAAAGACCCTTATCATCTTCTTCACAGCCTGAAATTAAAACCACAAAACCTGTAATTATTTTGCCCATGAATTTACTTATCTCATGTAAACACCAAGTCCTAAATCATACCAGGGTCTTTCTTATTTCCCGGTCCTGGTTTTCCACTCGGTTCCGGTTTGCCGCCCGGTTCCCGACCCGGATTCGTGGATTTGCATTTCTCCAAATCCTTGAACTCGTCCAACAGGCAGCTCTGTTCGGTCAAAATGTTACAGGGTTCCCTGTTATTTCCCTTACAGCAGCACTTGCCATCCTTACAAGCCATTTCATTTGCGGTGTATTCCACGTTTTTGGGACAGTCCTTGTTATAATTTTCCAGGGTTCCACAGCCCATTCCCTGTCCAGTGCCAGGCTCCATTTTGCAGTATGGTGTTATCCCAGGAGGCTTTTCGCATGTAACACGCTTGTCATTGCTGTCCAAGCATATGTCTGAAAACCCGCAAGGAAATTATTCCAAGGTTGCTGCTAAAAGGTGATTTATTGATGGTCACTTACTATTTGGTCTACACATGTCGCTGTTCTGCAGTTCCGGTTTTTTGCACGCTTCTGGTCCAACCAGGTCATCGGTCATTTGATTACAAGCGTCGAACTGACCTTCAATGGGATCACAGCAACAAATGTCAAACCCGTATGCACACACCACTTGTTTATTACTGTAGTCTCCTGGAGGACAGTCGGTAGAGGACTTGCATTTTACGCCATAGCCCGTGCGAGTATTAATTCCACATTTTTGCTGGCCGGGCTCGTTACATCCCTCCGTTGTTCTGAACGCATTATCATTATCAAGCAAATCCAAGTTCACATTCCAGCACACATCTTAAAGTGGGAAATTAAATTTTTATTAAATTTGTATATTGTAAATTACTCAGGGCATGAGTCCAAGGTATTTGTGGCAAAAGTGGCTTATGCTGAGAATTAGATGATCCTGATGATGGCTTACGCTGAGCCATAGAGTGATGACGCAAAGAAGGACGATTACCCTCCGGAAGTTGCTCACGAGAAACATTTTAGCCAGTAAAATGAATGTGAAGAGTACCAATTTAAAAAAATACATCTAGAAAATTTCGAGTAGATAGGCAAAATTATTTTATAAAAAATGAAAGGTATTTCATCTTAGTTTGTTAGTGGTAACCATGAGGAGAATTTTTTGTGCAACAAAGCTTTTGTCGAATTAGCACGTGAGGTTGTATAGGGTCACCCTAAAACCAAAGAGTTGTCTTTTATGTTTGCTGATTTCAAAGCGTGATATATCCTGACATGGACTAGTCAACTGGGAAGGGTGTGAATAATCTGCTGGCTGGTTTATTGAATAAGTGTAAGTGCATGAAGCATGATAACTTATGTGCAACAATCCTCGTTTTCAGTTCATACACAAACAGCACTGAACGTCGGTGTATTTTTTAGAAATACTAGCAAAAAAATTGCAAATGCAAATTGAATTGAAGTCTGAGTCACTAACGGAAAAGTTGTATAAAACGTAGAAGCAATGCATGCATCATCATGAATAGTTAACACCAAGCCAGAAGTATAATGACTCACTGCAAGTCGAAAACAGGTTTTAAGTGAATTGGTCACTAGGCTTGGGCAAGATTACCGTGTGTTCGCATATAACTGAAAAGAGGAAACAATCAACCATTTGCTGTGTAAAAGAAGCCGACGAATAACTAGCGCACCAAGTATATAAATCTTAAAAGTTATGGAGTTCTATTAACATAAATTAAACACTAAAAACTACCGCAAGCTAAGCAGTGAATTTTCCTTTTTACATACCACTGGGGAAACAATACTGCAGCAAGAAAATTTGCAACTTCAGTATTTCTTTGGTACTGGAAATGATCAGTTTAATTTGTTGTGAAATTACAAAAAGTATATTTTCAAATTTTTGCAAGATTTCTCAGTTCTACCAAGTGTCAATTTAATAATTTCACGAATTTTGTTATAAAATCTTAACTACAATGTTTTCAGTGTTCAGTAAAATTATAACATTGTCGTTACTAATGTATATTTTTGGAATAGCAAAAGCTGGGCCAATCAAGGAAGATGACTACTTTGAGCTTACGGACCAACAAAATCAAACTCTCATTATTGTAATTTTAAAATTTATTATTGTATATTGCGTCATCGTATAGAAAACGTTACTTTCTTGTGTTGTTATATCAGTTTAAGCAACGAGTGACAAAACGTCTGACGGAGCCCTTTATGCAAAACGATTTCTACTTGATAAGATGGCTTAAAGCAAATGATTTTAAGCTTAACAAAGCAGAAGAAATGCTTATTGAAGTAAGCTAAATACTTCAATATCTGGAATAAAAATGTTTTTGAATCAAAGTTTATAATTTTTTAAATTAGAATCTGGAGTGGAGAGAAGAAAACAACATCAGTAGAATTTTGTTCGAGGATTTCTCTGATGTTAGCCAAGACTACCGTTTAACAAGTGACACCTATGACAAATTTGGAAGACCAGGTACATGTTTTGAGCTAAAACATGTAGGTGGGAAATGAATGTACTCAGTCTTAAATTTAAAAATTATTAAAATTTGCAGTTATCTGCTTTGATATTGGGTCATGGAACATACGAGCGGCAGTCGTGCATGGAAAAATACGTAAGCTCTTGAGGTATACTACAAGCAAAATTGAAGAAGTTTTACAGCGGATTACAAAAGCTAAAAACAATGAGGAAAGCGCAATCTACGCCATGGTACTATTTGACATGGACGGGCTTAACCAGATTCAGCATCTGTGCTCAGCGTGTATGTTGTAATTGGCAATTACTTAAAGGATATATACAGAGTATAATTAATTTTATGGCTATAGGTTTAGCGTCCGTTTGGGAGATGATGGAACAACTTGTGACTCACTACACTCATATGGTAAAAGAAGCTATTTTTATAAACGGTAATAATAAAAAAACTTTTACAGTTATTCATGTCATTGTAATGGTGATTTATAGCTTAATTAAACAATTTAAATTGAAATATTTTTTTTGCTTCTCTCTCATTTAGCGCCTATGTCATTTGAAAGATTTAGTAGTACCATTTCTTTTTTGTCGCCACAACAAAAACGCAAAATGAAGGTATTCAACGACAAGAAGCGCTGGATGCAATATCTGAATGAAAGAATTGATCCAAGTCAACGATATTCTAATTATGGGGGGACCAAACCATTTTTAAATTAGGTAGCATTGTTTTTGAAATGTAACATTTTGTAACAGGTAATGTTTATTATGTCGTCATACTTCAGAAATATACTTGCATTCAATCAAACGAATCAATTTTAATAATGGGAAAATGGTACAAATGATTTACTAGGCTGATTTCACCATACCTTACTAAATGCCAAACTTTTTTTTACAAAGCAGAAGCAGATATTTAATTGCGCTTGCCGACAAAGGCTTCAATACACAATGGGCTTAGGAACTTCCTGAAATTACTCTATTGCCGAAAAAATTTTGAGGATTTTTGAGCACTATAAAAGCAACAAAGTGGAACACAGTATAATCATCATCAAAGCGTTTTACAAAAGTAGCACATCCGTATTAGAAATATTGGTTTACATACTCTGTTTAGTGTCTATACTTTCTCTGAAAATCCAAGAAAAAATTCTGCGAGCCAACAAAATTTGTTCGGATTTAGCCCAGCGTCATGGAAAATGAAAAAAACTAAATGTCTTGGTTACATTTTGCAAAGGCGTCAAAATTCATTTTTTTGTTTAGTTAATTATATATTTTATACCCAAGCTGTTGTACTTTTTTTAAAAGACTATTATAAAATATAACAAAACGCAGGAATTTCAACATACATTTTCTTAAACTTATAGTAACAGGCCGAGCCGGCATAGCCCAGTGGTTATAACCATACTACTGAGGCTGCCTTGCTCCGAGTTCAATCCTCGGTGATCGGCAAAAATTAAACGAATCATTGTTTGAAAAAAACACAATTCAGCCAGCATAACGACCCAGGACGGGGCGCTGGTGGTGTAAAACAAACAAACAAACAAACAATGTACATTTAATTCAATGTAAAGTCGCTTGTGTCCATGAGCCAGTATCTATAATTCGAAGGTCTTATTGAACTGTTGTTCAATGTTTCAAGAATTTCAAGAAGCCTTTGAATAATGTTTCAAGATAGTACTTTTATGCCTTTGGTGGGAGATGTGCTTTGTGCTTCTATCGTGTCAATGCTGGCGTCCTTATTAGTGTACTATATATATATTCTAGTTTAAATATGTTATGACTACTTTATTTCTAGAACTTCTGCCAACTAGCATCAATATCATACTTATCATAAAATTTTCCTATATTTGCGTATCTTATTTTACAAGTGCATACGTAAATATTTGCTTCGGCTTACAAACTAAGTTAGTTGTTAGCAACTACAATTTTGAATCTACTTTACGCCGGGAAAATCTTTTTAATATTATCCGTTTAGTGCAAACTTTATTTAGCTTTATACAAAACTGACAGACAACTATTAGTACTTTATGCAATCTGGAGTAAACCACAGTGTAGTTTTCACAACAAAAACACCAAATAGAGACTGCAAGTCCAAACAGGAAAACCACAAATATTACAAGCGTGTTGCCATGCATATTTGGCGGCCGAAAGTTTGCATTCGTGGCTACATCATATTTTGAACTCAGCAATAAAAAATCTTGCCACCATTCAAATATGTGTGTGGTTTTAAATCGTTGAATTCTTTTAACAAGATGTGGTGGCACAATGCCCGAGAAAGAAAATAAATGATAGGAAACAAAATACTTTTCAACACCAATGTCGATTGGCCTATCACCTTCTCTGCCTGAGTGTTCAAGAATTCTTGCGTAGTTGTGCGCTATATAGTTGGGAAGGATTATTGCGGTTTTGTTGCAGTTTTGCAGTGTAGAAAGTAAAATATCTTCATCTATGGATAGGATATTGTCCTGTACAAAGTTAACATTAGGTAATGTATTCTCTTTTGATATTTTTTCTATAAACTGTTTTATTTTTAATCTTGAAACTGGATGAAGGGTTGTGTGGTCAATCACTTTGTGCTCAAGAAGTGTTTTGTTCGTTAGCCATCGTTTAGCAGACAGAAGTTCGCTATCTAGGATGACATAGAATCCAGAACCAAGTACGCTAAAATCGTGGATCCTAACGTGTTTACTGGTAAAACTGAAGGTTGTGGTTTCAGTACCTACCTTCACCTCAGCAATACATGTATACACAGAAAAGTTATTTGCCAAAAGCTGTTCAAAATGACGATATGGTACTCTGGCTCTACCCATGGTAATTGTGTACACATTTTCTTGTTGATACGCATTCTGTAAAATCAGTGCAGCCAGAGAAAAACCTACCACAACAATTTTAATTAACTTATGTTTGTACTTTGTAACTCCAACTTTAGTTGACTGACCTAAAAGTACAGCAGCAATTTCCAAGTGATTCTCTATGAATTTGCAGACACTCATAACTGAACAGCGTCCATATTTAAATAATAGTACTGCCAGAACTTCAATAGTTAGTAATATGGCATACCATAGCTCTTTTTCAAATGAAGTTGTAAAGTGTTCAAACGAAATACTGCCAAGACTGCTTCTTCCACAACTGATAAATCTAAGTTCGTGAATTTTGTCTTCTAGTGCTAGAGGATAGGTAAAAGCTCTTGTAAATTTCATAGTAGAAAAATCAGACCTAAATACAGTAGGTGTCAACATGTTCTCTTGATTAATGTTTTTAATGTCACAAGGAAATGTTTTTGTCATGGTATCCTGAAAGTATGTAATGTTACCAAAAATGGATTTCCACTCGAAAACATATGCATGAGCAAGTTTGTCTGTAATTCCTTTGTATGGTATGTTTACTCTTGTTCCTTTGT
The DNA here is from genome assembly GCA_029691765.1 of Entomobrya proxima. Taxonomy (NCBI): domain Eukaryota; kingdom Metazoa; phylum Arthropoda; class Collembola; order Entomobryomorpha; family Entomobryidae; genus Entomobrya; species Entomobrya proxima. The sequence goes on along the minus strand of CM056169.1, from coordinate 36,649,505 downwards.
CCATATGATTTGTGCATTGTTGTAAATCCTTGATATATTTTGGGTGAATACGTTCAATATTAAAATAGAGATTGCCGTGCACTTCTCGGCAAATACTGCCATTATCAATTGTTGACAATACAATCCGATCAATTAGGACCTGCCGACTTTGCACCCGTCGACGACTAGAAGGCCCATAACATAATGCATAGAACTTCCACTTTCCAAAGAAAGTTGAGATTTGAGAACCTTTAGCACTTGCAGTTAGTTTAAGTTCTACCAGAAACACTAATCCGTGAGTGGCCTTGTCACTAGAATGGAAGCCGACTTCTTGTTGTGATGCTGCATAGAAAGCCCTAAGTCGTTCATGTGTTCCAATGATTTTTGATGGGTAAACCATAAGTACAATCGTTTGTTTCGAAGTCGAAAGCATACTCGACACAGAACAGTGACCATAGTTACATGCAAATATACTTGGATAATAGAATAAATGCATGAATGAAATGTCCGGATCTTGTTTTCTGACAGGAAGGTTGAGTAGAACGACAACCCCTCGTGACCACGGTTTTGTTTTGGACGTTATTCTTAAATAGTTCCAGTGAATGCAAAATGTTTTAGGTGCATATTTCACATGAAGACCAATGTTATATCTGGACAGGGGACAACTGGTTTCAGTAAGTGCTGTTGAACTTTCATATAGCAGACTAGGAGTTTCAGTTGAGCTATCGTACAGTAGAGAGAAGTTTCTGTTAGGAATTGTGAAAATACTTTCGGTTGTGTTGTCTTCAGTCAACCTAACTTCGCCATGGATGTATCGCCTACTTGCAACTGGATGTTTAGTGGATTTGTAGTCGAGGTTGAAGAAGTTGTCTATTAGAATGAACGCGTTACTCTCAAGACGCGGAAAAATTATTTTATCCACCTGAATTTGTACTTGTCTGACGATTTCCGAAACGCTAGCAGTTTTTGTTACGTATTCGTGATGATAACGTTGTTTAGAAGGAACAACCAGTGCACGATTGCTAGCATGTGCCAAAGTTCTGAACGCTATTTGCCAATGAAACATGAAATACATGCATCGTATGATGGATCTATTTTCCATAGTTTAAAAGATGTTTTAATAATATACCTGCCGTTTCTAATCCACTATTTTAATGACGAATAGCCAAGCCTAAAAGCCTATGCAAAAATGAACCACTTACACTATTTGGCAGCTACAATAAAAATGGCATCGATTATTGGCGTTTCTTTTAAACTGACGTACGTTTTATTATTTCTGTCCTGGTGTCATTAAACGAGTAAAGAAAGCCTTGTACACGCAACATACGAAAGTAATTATATATGAGCTACCAGAGTGTTAAATATTAAAATGCAATTATTTTTTTAATTGAAAAATTGTTCGATCACCGCTTTATTCGGGCATTTACTGTTAAGCACAAAATGGTATTTAAAACAAGTTAGCAAACTGGAAATTTAAAATAAATCACACGTGTTCACATTAATTTTAGGTCTCAGTTATATGATTTCTGTTATAACTGTATGCTTATCACTTACGAGTTGTTATAAAGTAAATAGAAAAATTATTTATACCTAGTTAGCAAACTCAATAACCGGTAAGTTGACACTTACTTAGCGATACTTTATAATTATGCTGTAAAATGTATTTTATTTAATTAATGAACCATTTAAGTTGTTCAATTTATCAATGTTAAATATATATATATATAATTGTATACACAGCACTTTATTATCGATGAATGATAAAAAATAAAGCAATAGCAAATGCAGTAATTAAGAATCGAAGATTAGAACCCCGGGGCGGGAAGGCCCACAAATATGCGGATTTTAACAAATGGACCTCATATTTGTAATCCTGGTCAAAAATGGACCTGAAATCATGTGTCACACATGATATATCCATTAATTTGGAAAATTTAACAATTAAGGCCCCAAATCAGGGCCTAAATAGTCAAATTTTAACTAATGGACATCATACTTGTAATCCTGGCCAAAAACGGACCTATAATCATGTGTCACACAGCATAGATCTATTAAATTAGCGGATTCGAAAATTAAGGCCCTGATTTCAGGGCCTAAATAGTTAAATTTTAACAAACAAACCGTGGATTCGTAATCCTGGTCAAAAATGGACCTATAATCATGTGTCACACAGCATAGATCCATTAAATTAGCGGATTCGAAAATTAAGGCCCTGATTTCAGGGCCTAAATAGTTAAATTTTAACAAACAAACCGTGGATTTGTAATCCTGGTCAAAAATGGACCTATAATCATGTGCCACACAGCATAGATCCTTTAAATTAGCGAATTCGAAAATTAAGGCCCTGATTTCAGGACCTTGCAATCCGAATTTTAACAAACGGACTGTGTATTCGTAATCCTGGTCAAAAATGGACCTAAAATCATGTGCCGCATGATATAGGTCCTATGTAAAAATGTTTGACCGTTGGTGACCTCTGACCTTTGGAGTTGACCTATTGACCTGAAATTCAATAGGGTTCTGTCCGAGGTCCACCAGAGTCTGTATACTAAGTTTGGTGGAAATCGGATCAGCCATCTCTGAGGAAATCGCATTAGGACGGACGGCCGGATCAGGAAATTATAAAGGATCTTCGATCCTTAATAAAAACATGGTCGTTTTCAAAAGAAAATGCCGAAGCAAACTAAATGACTGCTACAGTCATTCATCCGACATCTCATAATGTATAGAGCATTTAAAACATTTAATACTGTTTTGTATTCCGTTTACAAAATACAATTATGGTATATGAATCAAACCAAGGCAGGTAAATAGACTACGTTCGAAGGGAACCATTACGCTGTCGTAACGCTATGCTGGAGTAAAGGTACCAGTACGCTGGGGCAACGAAACCACAAGTTGATCTGATCATATAAGAAGACTACAATAAAACGTTTCAGTTGGTTGCACTGACGTTTTCTTCATTTTCTATGGTCGGTTGTCGTAGGTTTTTATCAAAAGAAGAATCCACTGGTCACTTTTCCCAATTCAGGCTGAATTAAAAAGTTAAGTTTTAATTTTGGAAAAAGTTTAATTAAACTCAGCAGTCCACCTTGCTGTTATTTTATAATTACTGTTTTAGTGATTTGATTTTGCAAGGATAGAGCCCAGTTACGGGACCTATCATTTCAGGTCAACCAACGTATCAGTTTAAAAGATGAAGTTCTTTTTGGCCAAGAATGCTGACTTTGCTGGTGTGAAGGAGGAGGGTGTAACTGGCATTGTCTCATTTGTAATCAAGATTGACCCCGACAACATCCTTCCGGTGGACGGGGACAACTTGGAGGAAACCGAACTTTGCACCACTGTAAGCCAGCACCTAAACAGGACGGCGCTTAATGGAAGGCTACTTTGTGAGTTGAACACTTACAAAACATATAAATTCAGGAATATTTCCTTCCGGATTGTCTCGGGTCCTGTGACCAATGCCTTGGTTGAGCTGTTTGGAGACGACGTTTCCCTGCAAGTCTCAGTGTCCGATTTCAACATACCGGAATTTGGTCATTCGACAAACTTTGAATCAGGTATATTTATTCCAGGAAACGGGAAGTTTAGCCCCTCAAATTATATTGGTGTAATTAACAATTGCTTGTGTGGACTTTAGAAAGCAACATTGCAAAGTGGAAGGGCTACCCGGGTATGGTACCCGAGTCTCCCGAGTATTTTAACATTCCTCCTGAAGGACAGTCGCAATTAGTAGTGGATCTTATGAAAAGCAGAAAGTACGAGTTTAATGGTCTGTTGACGGTTACGGTAACCGTGGACATGCCCAAAGGACCAGAGGTTCAGGACAAAATGGAAATGAACAGGAAGATGCTTCAGGAGGAACTTGGAAGCGACGTGGTTATCATTGCGGAAAATGGAAACCCTGTTAAGGCTCATAAATGTGTGCTGTTGACTCACAGCCAAGTGTTCAACGCCATGTTTCAAAGTGACATGAAGGAGGCAAGAACGAGCACTGTGGAAATGCCGGATTTGAGTGAGGAGGGCGTTCGAGCACTACTGGCTTATTTGTACTGCTGGGAGACAGCGGAACCTAAAGCCAAACCTGAGGTGGCTTTTGAGATGCTCCAGGCTGGACACAAGTATGATATTCCAGTGCTGGAGACTGCCATGAAGAGGCTGCTATTGACCAAACCGAACAAGTGGTACAGTGCGGAAGTCGCTTTGAAGTTGTACTTCTTTGCCACGAAACTCCCGCAGGATGATGGACGGAGATGGATGAATCGGTCTCCATCGGATGGATATCGGTTGAAGATGAAGGCTGTTCGGGTTATGAAAGAGTAAGATTTTGAATACTTGTGTATTTTGCAAAGTTCAGACATGAATTTAAATGGTGCATTTGCTAAGTTGTTGTCTCATTTTTTAATTCCAGGAACTTTACAAGCTTCAAGGAGTCCGCTACCTATTCTACTCTGTTCAAGGAGGATTCTGAAACTGCCATGGAGTTATGTGCTCATTTTGCTACTTGAAAAGTTATCAGTTTACAACCGCCCATCATGTTACAGTTATAAATGATGAAATTAAATTGTATCAGCTTATTGTATACTTTTTCTTGTTTGTGTTTCGTTTATAGACAATGTTACAGCATAGGAACTTTCTACTTATTCATGTGTACTAACCGTAATTAAATTAAAAGCTGTTTTAGGGTTACTTGAACAATGTTGCGTTTGAATTAATTTAAGTGCGCGATAATATAATATATTGTTAACTTTCTTGGGTACACAAGATAATATTATTTTGGATTCTGTTATCTTAAAAATTATATATTACATGTATTAACCTTAAATTAAAATCCACGTAAGCAATACAATAAAACATACATAATTGTAAACATAATACAGAAACGACCTTAATAAATTTTTCTTTAAAAACTTCATTGTATGAAATTAAAACTAGACTTATCATCTCTGTGGTTTTTGCGTGTAGGATTAATCATGATTTTGAATAAACAATTAAACTGTTTATTAAAATTATATTACTTTCAGCAAACTGAGACTATGGAATTGATGATATTTCATTTAGACGATTTGACGCAGGTCTTATTTGACCTGTTATGGTTAGCTAGACTTGATTTATGGAATTAAAATGGTTATATTTGCATACATTTCATAGTCATAGGGAGTGAGCTCGAGCTTAATCGGCAATAGTACTAAACTTTCTTACGTATTTATTATTCATTTGCAAAGTTTAACTATATTCTAACGGCCGTTTAAGCAATACTTCTATTGACAAAAAATACTTTTAAAAAATACAAGTTTAAAAAAAAGTAAAACACACAACTAAAACAAATTTTAAGTAAAATTTTCGATGATGCATACCTACAAACCAGCATATTTATCGATAATATCTGGAAAACCCCGTCTGTTTTATCTACCTTTAACTTCTTCACCAGCTGTAATTATGGATGAGTTATCTTGACTTCCCCAGAGTTAATCCTACCTGACAACTATTGCTTTTACTTGCACTAGTATCGTATATGCCTAATTTTCTCTATCTACCTAAAAAAATGGTTTCAGTTATGCTCTCATTTTAAACTTGCTTGCCACTTGCGCAACGTTTTAGTTGTCATGCAGAAGGAAGGAATTGTTTAAGTTGCTAGTTGCTTAGTTGCCTTTCAAACAGCAGACTACTCCAAGCAAAAAGTTGCCCTATAACTATAACAATAGAAAGTAAAACATACTAGAATATTTCTAATCCTTTACAAACACGAATTTTACTGTTTTCCTTAGCAAATATATTTCACCTTTTTCGCAAGTAATGTGGGCGTGTCGTAGACATTTTTGCTCTACATTGAATTTATAACTTTGAAATCCCTCAAAAAATACTCTTGCACAACCGAAAACTATTAAATTTTCGTTAAGTTGAGTATATAAATTCGGCTTTAAAAGTTTTTGGTAGAGAAGGACTGATAGTACAATACTGTGGACAGAACATATACAATACATTTAAATTTGTACAACAAAATGGCATCCCCATTATTCTGGAAATCATTCCAACTCTGGGAAAGAGTGTACGGAAAAATCCTTCCGTATCCCCTAATATTCAAGCCCAATTCCACAAAGCAAATTTTAGAAATCGAAACCAGCAAGATAAATCCAATTCCCTTTTACATGTTCATTGTTAACGTTCATGTAGGTATACTCATTACATTGGGTGTATTATACGAAGTCACGTACATTCAAACAGAGTTTTATAATTTGTCCTTTATTATGACACAAATGGTTATTATTGGGTCCGCGGTCTTTGTGCTGTCAGTTACAGTACCAATGACCGTCTACAGGGAAGAGGTTTGCAACCATTATTTTAACACACTGCTCAAATTCAAACTGGGGATGTGTGGTTCCAGTTTACCGAAGTGTACCAACAAACAACTGAAAAGAAATCGCATCAAATTTCGACATGGAAAAGAAAACAGTATATTATATTCTCAAACGTATTTTCATTTAAACTAATACTGCGGATTTTTTATCTGTTTATTTCAGAAATACTGAATCAAATAAATATCCACTCAAATGACAAAAAAGGCTTACTTGTTTTTTGCCTCAATATTTTCATATTAATTGCTGGATTTTTTGTGCTCGTTGCGCTGTTCCTTGCAAAATCGATCCTATTAGATATCTAATTTTGCTTCATTTTAACGAAATTTATAATTACAGTTACATTTACTATCCAATAATCACACTAAATTGGATATCTACACAATGGATGGGAATGGAATGTAGCCGCACAGCCATGTATATTTGCATGCCTGTTATGACTTTTCCCAGCATTTATCTAAATTGCCTTGACAAAATTCAGAAAATGGATCTTTGTCAAAGCACACTTTTTATATATCAACAGTTGCAATGTATTAACCAGTTCGGGTTACGCGTATTAAGATTAGGTGCAGGCACGCTTATGAGTGCTGGAATGTTTGAGTTTGTAGTTGTAAATTGGATAATATTTACTGGTTGGGAAAAACTTCCTGTTCCTCTGTATATTTGCTTTGCAGTAGTTTTGGTTTTTGGCTACTCATTACTTTTATTTTCACTGCCGCTTGTCATAAGGTGTGATGAGTTTAGCAACCAAATTTTAGAAAAATGGAAGAGTAGAATAGTGTCAATAAAACGGTTTGATAGGCATTACTGGAAACGTTTGCTAAAGGCACAACGTTCTGTGTCCCTTTACTATGCACTTACAAAGTTCGAACGTTCAACCAAAGTGAACTATTATTCAACAATTGTTAATAAGACCGTTGATTTATTACTTTTGACGTAAAGTTAGTAGATGCGCATTAATTGAATGGATGTACAGGATTTATTGTAGTGATATAAATAGTATAGTTTTTTTTAGAAAATAGATTAGGATAAATTGATATTTAATTGCAATGCAACAAAAATTATTTTTTTAAAATTATATAAAGGATTGGGACTTTGCAAATAAACAATTGGTTTTGTTAAAAATGTCATAATTTATTTTGTGCACAAGTCCATGCTTACTCTAGTTTCCTTTGGCAAAACCCAGAGTACTCATGATTAAACTATATAGCAAAAGCTAATGAATCAAACAGATAACACCAGCAAAGCGAGGTAACTAATAAAGATGTTTATCTTTCTGATTATTAACTAGTTGTAAGTTTGTTGCTAGCGACCACAATTTTAACTACAGTTTTACGCTGGCTATAGCTCTTTAACCTGCATATTTGACCGCAAACTTTATTGAAATTGCGACATGGCCAGTAAACACTTATTTGTAGTTTATACAACTTTGAACAAACGAAAGCGCTGTTCTCTAAACAAAAACACATACCAGACACTGCAAGTCCAAACAAGAAAACTATAAATATGACAAGTGTGTTGCCATCCATTTTTGGCGGTCGGAAATCTGGATTTGTGGCTGCATCATATTTGGAACCTGACATTAAAAAATCTTGCCACCATTCGAATATATGTGTGGTTTTAAAGTGGTGAATTCTTTTAGCAAGATGTGGAGGCACAACGCCCCAGAAAGCAAATAACTGATAGGAATTAAAGTACTTTTCTACACCAATGTCAATTGGTTTATTACTTTGCCTTTGTGATTGTTCAATCCGTTTTGCGTATCTGTGCGCTATATAGTTTGGAACGATTATCGCACTCTTGTTGCACTTTTGTAGTGTGGTTAGTAGAACGTGTTCATCAATCCTTATGATATTACTTTGTAAAATGGTAACTTTAGGTAATAAATTTGTCTGAGCTAATTCTTCTATTAGGTTTTTGATTTTTAATCTAGAAACTGGATGAAGGTTTGTATTCTTAATCACTTTTTCTTCAAGAAGCGTTTTGTGCTTGATCCAAGAATCGGCAGTTTTAAGTTGCCCATGTACGACGACGTTAAACTCAGATGCAAGTACAGCAAAAAAGTGGCGCGTAAAGTCGACAATGGTGATCTTAGATTTTTTCTTATTGCGTGCAAAATTTACCACTACGTCTGATATACGTGAATACACAGAAAAATTATTTGCCAAAAGCTGCTCAAAACGACGATATGGTACTCTAGTTCTACCCATTGTAATCTTATACACATTTTCTTTTTGGTACGCATTCTGTAATATTAGTGCAGTCAAAGAAATTACAACTACCATCATTTTCACTAAACAATGTTTGTATTTTGTAACACCAACGTTAGTGGACTGGCCTAAAAGTACTGCAACAATTTCTAAATGGTTCTCCAGAATTTTACAGAAACTTCGAACTGAACATTTTCCATGTAATAATAAAAGTATCACAAGAACTTCAATGGTTAACAATATTGCAAACCATAGTTCGTCTTGAAATGAATTTGTGAAATGTTTAAAAGAAATATTACTAAGCATGCTTTTGCCACAACTCACAAATCTAAGTTCGTGTACTTTGTCTTCCACTGACAAAGGATAAGTGAATGCTTTTGTGGATTCAATAGTATAGAAATCAGGTCTAAATATCGTCGGTGTTGACATGTCGATTTGGTGAATATTGTCAAGGTCACAAGGAAATATTTTTGACAAATCCTCCCGAAAGTATGTTATGTTGCCGAAGATGTATTTCCACTCAAAAACATATGCATGTGCAAGTTTGTCTGTTAGATCTATATATGGTATGTTCACTCCTGTTCCTTTATCTATATGATTCGTACACTGTTGTAAATGTTTCACATATTTTGTGTGGGCCGATCTGGTATTAAAATAAAGTTTTCCGTACATGTTTCGGCATATATCGCCATTGTCAACAGTGGACAATACGATCTGCGTAATTGAGATATTACTAATATGCACTTGTCCTTGACTGGAAGGTCCGTAACATAATGCATGAAAATTCCATTCTCCATACAAAGTTGAGATTTGAGAATTCTTAGCACTTTCACTTGGTTTGAGTTCTACAAGAAATAATAACCCATGAGTGGTTCTTCTAAATTTTACCGGCCTGGCTAAGTCTATTTCTTGCACAAACCCTGCATAGAAAGCTCTAAGTCGTTCTTGTGGCCCAATGATTCTGTCTTGGTAAACCATAAGTATAATTGTTTGCTTTGAAGACGAAAGCATATTCCACACATTTGTGTCAACGTCGGCATTTTCAAAAATATTTGGGTACCCTGACAGTGCAAATGAAAAGTCAGGCTTCTGTTCTTTGACAGGAAGATTGAGTAAAATTGTGACTCTACGAGACCAGGGCTTAATTTTGGATGTAAGTTTGAGATACTTCCACTGAACACAAAATGTTTTCGGTGAAATTTTCAAGTTGCCAGTGTTAACACCTGCGTTATATCTAGTCAGTGGACAAATTGGTTTAGATCCAGTGGTTGAGCTTCCGTATTGTAAAGAAAAGTTTCTGTTTGGAATGGTAAAAATGTTTATAATTTTGTTAGTTTCCATAAGCCAGAGTGTTCCATGGATGTATCGCCTACTGGATGCGGGATGCTTGGCGGATTTGTAGTCAAGATTGAAAAAGTTGTCTATAAAGAGAAACGCATTATTTTCAACCAAGGGAACAATTATTTCATCCACCTGAATTTGTACGCGTCGAAAAATTTCCGATACGCTGACAGTATTTTCTATGAATTCTTTTTCTTGAAATTGGTTAGAAGCAACAACCAGGGCACGATTATCAGCGTGTGAAAAATTTTCGAACACTAGTCCCCAGCAGAACACAAAAAACAAGCTTATTACGTATTAGTTTTCCATAGTTTAGACAAACTTTGAATATTAAATCTGATGTTTAAAATGTACTTTCTCAATGCTAAATTGTTGAACCAAAAATCTGCACATGAAAAGTTGCTTAAACTATTTGTCAGCTAGTATAAAACTGGTATCAACATTATGGATTTTTCTACTTTGCTGACGTATTTAAAGTTGTTTTTGTCTTGGTACTTATAAATTTGGCAATTTCTTAGCACGCGACGTGCGGCAACATATATTTACAAGTACATTATATCTGAGTAATAATTAAAAGAAGCCAAGTAATTGTTTGTATAAATTTCTTTTGATTTGCTCCAACTTGTAAACATACTCTTTCAGTGCTGAAATATGTGTATGCTTCAAATAATGCTAATGCTACAAATATGCCATTTTTGGAAACCTTGTGATAACTGGTAATATGCACAGTACAAATGCAATACTTCTACAATTCCAAATCCTATTTGAAAATATACTTTTTGTGTGATGGTACACCAAACAATTTTAACATAATTTACGATTTACACTTTTTGAGTATTTTTGTCTTCGTTTAGTGTATTTGCCAATGTATGCTATTTTTTGCCTAGCTTACAATAGTAGGGAATTAGTAGGTTATCTTTAATACCAAAATGTTACAAAATATAAACACGTAGAGAAAGATTATGACAACGATCTGTATACCTTGCGTGATTTAAAATCTAGTTTTACTACCATCCTTTAACCGGTTTAATTAACTTTACAGTTTCCTGTTTTCTTGCGTAGGTGGCAAAACTTGTTCTTGCCTTTTAACTAAACTACTTGGAATTGAAGCAGATAAAAAACAAAATATGTCATTAAACTCTTAGAATTGTGATTTCTAGAATACCCGTTCAGTTTTTATATTTATAGGCACGTTTTGAAAAACTACAGAGAAGAAGGAATTGAGGAAATATATCTAACAAGTACAATTAATTGTAATACACGTAACGTAACGTACACTTATTGTTATCATTAGGTCAATAAAGCAAGATAGTTGAATTTCCGAAAGGAGGACACTGAGTGAGGAATGCCGCAGCACAATAGTTAATTACTCAAATACAGATGCATTAACCATTGAGACCACCTATTGTTTCGTAAACTAAAGCAAAGCATGCTCTTGTAAAAAAATAAAAGTATAATTTTCTGCCATACTATATCCACTTTTGTGTAACTAAACATGAATGACAAAGTCTATTTTAATGCAAATCCAAGTTTGTATTGAAAATATTGCAGCTGCAGCAAGTAGCTTTTTGTTTTTAAAATCATTAACTTTTTAAACCAGGGTCCAGAAAATCTAACACTCTTCACATTTTAAGACTTTCCACTCTAATAGGTATGTGTTTTCGAAGATCAACATTGATTTGTTCTACTACGTTTTGGCATGCAACAAAGTTTAGTTGCTTCTTTTTCTAAAATTTTAAATAAATGTTTCCTGTATTTTTATGTTTACTGTTAAATTGTATTTCCATTTCTTTGTATAGTATTTTTTGTGCTCATTGCTTGTATTGCTTGTAAGTCAGAAAGACCTATTCAAGCTGACATTGCCAGCAATAATGTTACTGAATTGTCTAGAAAATATTCCATAAGAGCCAGAAATGTTGTTTCTTTAAAGTAAAAATCATTTCTGTAATACATTCTAACCTCCGAACATGCCGTGATTTTTCTGATGAGTATAAATCTATTTTCTTTTACACAACGCCTAACTAACTCTGACTTGATGTTTTTTGAAACTGACCAAAGATGACCTCCAACATCGGTTGTATAATGAAATACTTTGATAATTAGAAACGTTGTAACTGCAAATGCAAAAAGCAGAGATTTGTTTGACCCATTCCGAAAGCTTTTTACAATCATCACAATAGTCTGCATGACCAAGAAACCTCCACATGTAAAACCAATCGGAAATACTTTTGAAGCTAAACAGTAATTGGCAATTCTATTTACAACCAGTTGCTCTTGAAAAATACAAATTATCCGAGTTATTGGCATCCCGTTTTTAATGTATTCACTGTAGGGAAATCAGAAAAACAACATGTAAAGTGAACTTAGTAAGTTCATGAGCATTGATTATGTTCAAACGCGTTGTCTTTACCAAATTGTTATTAACCAAATGTTTGTTATGGCCTTGTATCCATTAACAGTTCGTATTGGAACAAGAGCTACAATTATTGCAAAGTACGAAAACATTAAGTCGTTTAACGCATAAAGTATTTTGATGGGTAACGAATCGTAAATATGTGAACTAAGAAAGCGTGCTGGCCAGTATCGCAGACTGTGTCTTGCTTGTATATGCAGGTTTAGTGGCATAATCGGTTGAATTGGTAAAAACACAGCAACAACTGTAGCAAAGAAAGCCAGAGTAAGTCTTTGTGACTTTGTCTTTTCCTGAATGGATTGATCTGCTGGGTTAGTTCCCCATTGTTCTGTGAAAAATTGAAAAACGATTTAATAGAATTTTATCAAAAAGCGGAATTGTACGTACTCACCTTTATGTTTTCTCATTTGCAACATAAAAATATTTAAAAGTTGCACCATTTCCTCTTCAGCATATGCCACAACAACTGCAAGTGCACCAGCAGTCATTCGACTAGCCAAATGGGTGTAAAAGTTAAGAAATTCTTCCTGTCCAAACTTTTGTAGTGTTACAAATTGCGAAGCGTAAAGTAAATACAAAATATCAAGCCAGTAGGACAGTGCTAGTAAATACCAGATGACTCGCCTACGTATTGTTGCTCTTGTGATAAGTTTAGTAGAAGGATCTACTCTAAAGGGTAGCATGTACATTTTATGACCAAATGTTGTCATTTTTACGTAGGATGCTTCACACAACTCAACTATAAAAGTTTCTTGATGTGTGTACTCTTTTATGTCGGCCCAAACCTTGGCAATTCGATTGATAATGGAACCCATTATGTGTTTGTTTACTTTATTGCTTCAGAAGCAAAATTGTTCAAAGTAATTATATGCTTAATAGACCAATTAAGAATATTCGCAGAGAGTTTCTTAGGTTTGATAGCTGCCACTTACTGCTGGATAATCTTGCACGGGTTTATTACTTGTGAGAAAATACGCAACATTTTATGCGCAATAAGGTTTAGTAAGAAATTTGATAAAATTGGTAACTTATCCATATCATATTTATGTATATGTCCCTTATAACTTGCCTTTTCACATTGTTTATTTAGAATTAGAATCAGGTCAAAGTTTCTTGAAAAAAATATTAAATACACTGAAAAGGTTTTCTTTATAATAAAAGTAAATACGTTTATTTAATATATTAAGTATTGAATTGGACCACAATAATAACGTATGTATTTATTCATTCAAGTACCGAAAGCAATTTTTACAAATAACGCTTAACACACTTATTATGGTATATCCTAAATTTAAAACAACTTATGGGGCAAACATGTTTTCTTCTGTTTTACATACATTGCAACTAGCATGATCTAGTATGTTTACCCGAAGTGCTAAATGTGACACATTGAAGTAAGTTTTAGATTTGGTTGTCCATTTCTAACTTGCAAAATATTGCGGTATTTTCTTTGGCGTAACATGACGGATTCTTTTGGCCATGTGATTTTATAACTGAGGGTATTGCTTCAAACCACAAAGCAATTAGACCTGATATTCTGCATACAAACAAATGGACAGACAGGTGAAACTTTAATAATATTGTCTGTCTAAAATTGTAAAAATATATTTGTCGAATAAAAAATCGATATAATAAAATTTATTATAAACAGCTTAGTTTAAATATTAGATACAATATAACTTCTTTGATTTGCTTTGTTACGAAATAATCCCAGCTCTTTCTAGTTTTTATATTGACGTAATACTGGAAGATCACTCATACCAATTTTAAGTAAAGAACGGCGGATATTATTATTCATCGGAAATCTAAGACTTTATTTGGAACTAAGATGTCTACAAAAGGCGGCAGTATGTAAATGGACAGAGTTTCCACACTATAAAATGAAGATTGCAGTAAAATATTGGGATCTTTACAAGTTTTTATTCTCCATTTTGAAGCACAATAATAGTGAAAAGGTACAAAATATACAGAACACAACAAAAATTTATGCGGCTACGTAAGAAAACATGTACCAAGATTGACACGCATTCGAATAATCGTCTGTGTAAATTATGGCTTTTTACGCCCGCCCTACTAAGAAAAGCTTTAGTAACATTACCGTAAATGAATGGCAATGTTTAGCAAATTCTAAGTTGCCTCTATTAAATCAGGTTGTTTTCTGTCTTTCTTGAAAACCCATATTGTCAATTGGAAAAGAATGTTGCAAACGTAACTAAATTGTCAACAAAGTGTCATAACAACTGTAACAGCATGAGACAGGTGGGTAGAATAAGAATTTTACGAGTAGGGTAATTTTATGAAAGAAGGATTGTGATTTTACAATCCTTTTCCAGGATATGTAGTAACAACTTGGGATGATAATTTGAGCTAAAGGCATTTTCCACAGTTGTATTTATAAACGCATGTGCTGTTTTGGTAGCAGACTTCATTTGAATAACACACAGAATGTTTAACTAGCAATATCTTTACATTTCTGAATAATATATTTTTCTGAGTAACCCAATCTATGCATATAACTGATACGAGTTTAAAGAGGTTGGAGAGATGAAGCTATGTGTTATAGAAATCATCTAGATTTTAAGATTTCTTTGTATGAAATAATGTTACTTTTTTAAAAAGCAATAGTTTTGTTTTGTTTGTTTCAATGGCAAACTAGTTAAATCAATAAAAATCTCGCAAACGTTGGTACCTAAAATATTATTTTGCTATTTGATCACATTACAAGGACAAAGCCAAATACGTTTAGAATGGAGCATTTTTGTTAACACAGATGGCAATATATTATTGCACTGGTTATCATGAATTCATTTTTATGTAAGCGTATCAACTTAACATGTAAAAACCATGTGTAATTAATATATAGTTCCTGCCAAAGCATGTTTACAGGATTCTGGGAATGTCTGCAACCATATCCAAAAATTTATTACGTAAATGTGACATGAAATTACAACCTAAATTCATGTAACCAAATTTCATCCTAGATACAATCTATCGTATACCACTGAGCAGAAAATATTTGAAAACTGTTTCTAAACACATGAACATTAAAATTTCACGTTACGTTTATATTTTTGGCTGCAAACTTGATTTCATGAAACGAAATTTTATACTTGCAGAGATTAGATTACGTCGTGAATATATCGTGAGCTATTGAGTAGATTTCAAAATTGATTTTCAAACACAAACATTACAATTCGAATTACGTTTATAGGTGTAGCTACTAATTTGGTTCCATAAAACGAAATTGTATCGTAGATTTAATATCGTCTACTACCGAGCAGATAATAATAGAAAATCTGTTTTCAAATCCATGTTACGTTTATATGTTTGGTTGAAAATTTGATTTTATCTAACCAAATTCTATCGTAAACATATATAATATCGTGTACTGGTGAGCGAAAAATGCTTTTAAAAATTCCATGTTATGTAAGTCGATTTTATGTTTCCAAATTTTATCTTCAACATATCAAGTCATGTACTAATGAGCAGACAGCATTAGAAAATCGTTTTACAAACATCCAGAAGCCTGTAAACAGAAGACTCAACTAAATTTAAGAAATTCATCAGAACATTTTTAGCACGCAACCGGTCACCATATATTTTGTTCATAGAATTTACCAGCCTGTATTTCTTTCAACTTTCAACTTTATTTTGAACCTTATGGTTAAAAATTCAAACAGGTTTCAAACTTCCTAACTTTGGACCCTAAAATCCGCCATTATAACAATTAAAAAATATAGCGCACTCTCTATTTTTCTTGCTTTTTTGCTTAAAACACTCGTCTCTTCTTTATCACCATGTATATCGGTCAAAACATCAACCGTACGCTTTTTTACCTGCTTCGTGTAATGGGGAAAGTAACAACCATTCTGCACAAAGTTGATAACATGACCAACAGAGTAGTTGTGAACAAAAGGATCATTCCATTGTACAAAGTACGAACTGCAATAACTGCGTTTTACGTAATCATTGCTTGGATTCAAGTCTGGCTTTATTATGATCAGCTCTCCCTGTCGGACTTTGTTCTTGCATTTATGCTACTAGTTGGAGTGAACTGCCACGTCATTATGATGATGGGAACGTACTCTAAACGCCCTGAAATAGCACAGCTCTTCAACTTTCTGGCAGAATTCGAGAAACGACACAACGGTAAATTTATATAACATCCGTTTTGTACTAAATGCTTTAAAATATGTTTCATATCCAACAGAGGACAACTGGGTTCCTCCAGAAGCAACAACAGACAAATGCGCTCGAATCCACTCATACGGAAACCTGGCAGTGTTCATGATATTTGAACTCATTTCTCTTCTGGCTTTTCTATCTCATAATTCCGTGTGTTCCAATGAATATTGGATACATGCTAATTAATGAATGTTTTGGTAAACAATTGCTGCCTGGACCCCTCAGCTTTATCTTCAGAGTGCTCACATCCACTTTTACTGCTTGGGTATCATTCTGCTCCTACGGAAATTGCGTAATGTACGGTGCAATTTTTGTCACTTTTCCGTGCGCTTGCTTTATCAATTACGTACGTGTTTAAGAAACAGCTCTCTATGTGCATGGCTACAGGTTCTTCGGTTGACGACACCATAGTAATCTATCGTGGAATTCAGTATCTGATTTCAGTCTACAATTACATACATCATAGCATGTTGTCCATCTCGCAAATGTTTGCACTGAGACTGAACTTCACCTTTACGTTTTGCTTATACTGTATTGTGGGTTTGTATAATCAGCTCTTGGTGCCTACTTTAATACTGTGTGGGCTGCTATGCTTTCACACCATGTCACATGTAACTGATTCAGGTGAAAGATTCAAAAGTATAGTTTATATCACATCGGACGACTGTATTAAGGAAGTGGAAAAGTATGAGTGGATTTTGAGAGGAAGGTTGAGAAAAAGGTATATTCGCTCATTAGGGCGACTCAAGATATATTTCGGCATGAGCAACTATTATGATCAGGAAATAACTTTTACTCTAATGGACAACAATGTCAATCAGGCCGCTAGTCTCCTTTTGATGCAGTAATACATAATAACATTTTCGTACTAATTTTCCATAATAAATAAAGGCATGTAATTTCTCGTCTATGGAAAAATACTCTTTTATCTATGGGATTAAAGATTTCTAGCCGGGAATGTAAAATATTCAGTACTCCCTTATCCGGGAGTATTTTTCCAGGGATAAGTGAGTATTTGTAATTTTATTAGAATAATTTCATCAAAAGACTATGCAACCTAACGGAACAAACTTAGACCTCTGAGTTTATAGTCGGTTCTGATAGAGCTTTCAAAGATCTACAGTTTAGTTTGTTTGTTTATTAAAAGTACGTCCTTAGCACTTAGCGTTTCAGAGATATGAAGGAAATTGTAGTTCTTGTTTCCATAAGGCCCCAAAGTAAAACATTCTTTTCTCAAACGCCTGGCTAATCATTAGGGTTACTGTTGATTTACAATGTTGATAGCATTTCTATACGTGCGTTACATGAGTATGTTTTCATAAAACACTGGAATGGTCTTCTCCAAAACTTTGAAGTTGTGATAGGTTATACTTGGGGGCTTATTTTGGAACAACTTGCTTTTAAATCGTTGTAGCTTCCATTACACACCTCCGAATTTCAAGGTTGATAGCAATTTGAAACTGGAAAATTTAAAAAGTCTGCTGCAAAATATGTTAGGACAAAATGTCATTAAGCTTAGAAGTTATTGAAAAATTACTTTGGAGGTGCTGCTTGACCACACATGCAAAGTAAAGCTAAAATACAAAATACTCACTTATCCCTGGAAAAATACTCCCGGATAAGGGAGTACTGAATTTTGTGACACGCCACAATTAAAAACGTTAATCCCATAGACGATTGCAGATTTTCCCAGGGCGAAAAAGATTATCTCATAAATAAATAGTTAGTATCTGGTTCTTGCATAAACATTTGGATAAAAGTGCAATAAGATAGCTTTTTAAGTATATAAAAAATTATGTTACCAAATTTGTCGTAGCTTTGCTATATTCCTCTCATAAGCTTCACCTTTGCGGGTTTAATTACGTACAGAAAAAGGAGAAACTTTGTCTGTCAATATATAGTTGGAAAAATTAAATGTAAGGTGAATTACTTTAAGTAAATTAGTGAAATTGCATAATATAAATTATTTTTTTATCTTAACGCTGATTTTTAAAATAACCGAATACTGCTGGGGAATTATGTGACGTAAAATTCTAATAGCTTTTACAAGAATCTACCGATATGCAACTGGCTGGAAATAATCATGATTAGTTTGCCCACTTGCAAGAATAACTCATTGCTTGGAATAAGATAAATATAAAGTTGTTAATTTGTTAACACGTATAATTAATATTAATTAGAAAAAAACATGCATAATATTTTACGGTAGTTACACATTAAGTTTATTGAAGGACTCATACAACTTTGCAATATTTTGTATGTATCTTACATTTAAAGATTCCAGAGGGAAATTGTAAGAGAAACACGTGCATGGAAAGAACAACAACAAAGACAAGCACTAATTGTTCAATTGCCTTATTAAATACTTGTATTTCATAACGTATACACAAATTTATACTATGTACATTATAACTAAACTAAAATATTTCTGTTCAAAAATCAATGAAACATGAGATAGTACATCAGCAAATATAATTAGTGTTAAATATTGAAACCGCCGCTTCGATGTGGTATGTTATTTTAAAATGTTAATAGAAAGGATAGTTGTTTCACTTATCATACTAAAACACAATTACGCTTTACCGTCCAAGTAGTAGCTACAACTAACATATTCAGCACCAAACATTTTGCCCCTAAATTCCCTAACAAATCTCTGCCAATCAGGTGGATAATCTTCGTCTTCGTCGCTTGCAGCTAGTGTAAGCATTTTTAGATTAGGAAACTCTTTCCAAATACAAAATCTTCCACAATGTCTGTTATTCATAAAAAGATAACCAAATATGGAGTCGCTGAGTTTCCAAACACTAGTCTTATACCCAAATTCTGGTTCGTGCTCGTAATTGCTATCTACTATTCGAAATCCTGGCCTACTCACTTTCAGCCATTCCAGGTTAGGCAAAGCTTTAAGAAAATCCATGTTTAGCATGTTGTCATGGTCTCCTTGAAATTTCATGTACTTAATTGATGGCAATGTAGGAATTATTGTTGCATGATCAACGGATGACCAGTTCTCTTGTACATTCAGCATTTCAATATTGCATGGTTTTAAAACCTTCAGTAGTGTGTGTATAACAACGTTTCCTTCTCCGGTGCTAAGCTTTTTCAAATTCTGACAGGTTTTGGGCAAAACTCGAAACATTTTACGGAGTCTACGGTAAGGACTTATCCTTTCTGGCCGGGATATTCCAATATGGCTAATTATCAAGTCTGTTAAATTTGGCAATTTTCTGGCCAACGAATTGTTCCAGTACCCCAAATCAATTCCAAGCTTTCCAAGCTGGTAACCGTTTGACTGGTTCAGTAACCCAGTGTAAAATTCTAAATAGTCATAGTCAAAAAACACGGCCGACAAATCCAGTGATTCCAGTTGTGCAGGAAATTGGACACTTCTTCCTTTGCCCCAAATATTTCCAAACACTTTGCGACACGTTTCCTTATCACAAGAAAATTTTCCCTTTATTTTAAGGGATGTCAGGTTTGGCAAGAATGACAAGCATTGAAACAAAAGGTACATCATTTCCTCCGTTTCAATTTCATGAACCATGAAAAAGTCAATGACAATGTGGTGAACGTGATAGCCCAGTAGCTTCAAGAAGTTTGTTATCTTGCGCATTTTTTGAACATTTGTGCGATTTGCAAATACTCCAAAGGCGGATGTGTAAATGTATAAATATTTCCCCAGGAAAGGATTCTGTCCGTTTGTGTCTGCTATAACATGATTGCACATTACGTCTTTAAATATTTCATTGAATCCTGATCTGAGTTCAGGATATTTGAAGCATGTAAAATGACGATCTGTCATTTCCGTAAGTCGGGAAGAGTTATAAGGTAGTCGACGGGGATGATCTTCAAGTATACGATCCACAGCTCTTTTCCAAAATTTACACACAAGCCGGCAGTTAAGCGTGTCCTGGTCGCTTATGTAGTTGGAAAGGATAAGCCAAAGAACCTCAGAGACCCGCCAGTGAAAGTGCTTACTTTTAGATAAACTTTTCAGTTGAGGGTAAACTCGTAGAATGGTAGCTATATCTTCTGATGTGTACATCCTATTAATAATCAGTTCCCAAACCTGAAAGGAACAAAAAGTCAATTAGTTACTAAATAGTAAACCACCCTGACTCTGACAAATTAAAACATAATAATTTTAGTGCGTTTTTTGTAGTAAAAAATTTAGTTACCTCAGGGGGGAATTTGGGAGTTTGCCAATTCACTGCTGGTTGAAGGTTTTCCATTTTATTTTATAACACGGAGTAAAACTTTTTTCAAACGAACCAATTATTGTCAGTGTCAACTATATTACACGTTATAACACAACAATGATAAGCTGAAGTTTAAGAGAAAAGAAAATATGTTTGGTGTGCACGGTGTCAATGCTGGAAGCTAAATAAAACAAAGTATTAAAAATTTCTT
The DNA here is from genome assembly GCA_029691765.1 of Entomobrya proxima. NCBI lineage: Eukaryota > Metazoa > Arthropoda > Collembola > Entomobryomorpha > Entomobryidae > Entomobrya > Entomobrya proxima. Next base: position 36,628,608 of record CM056169.1, on the reverse strand, counting down.
TAACAATGTACGCGATAATTGTAAATGTATGTATAGATTGGTCTTTATATAGCCCAGTGCATAAAGAATAAGTATATCTATGTCTTATGTACCTGAAGTCTTTCTGTAAGAAGCAAGGACTTACATGCGTTTGAGCAAGCTATTTAAGGTTTCTGTCATAAACTTTCTGTATCGTCAGAAAACGCATAGGTAAGCTGAAGGGCTTAAATCAAGAGCAACGTGCCCAAATTTTGAAATGTATTTTGGTAGAATGAAAATTTAGTTTTATTTATAACTTGAGCAACCGGAGAAAAAGGGATAATCCCCAAGAAAAGGATGAAGAGGGAGATTGAGTATCTACCTTTGAAAAGCAATGTTAATAACTTAAAACTTAAACCAAATTTAGGTTTGATGTCCATTCATTTAAAATGAAAAATGTTATTACGCATTAAGTAGGTAGGTACATGTAGCATTTTGTTATTACGAAAGGATATGGTAAGTTAAGTCCGTATGGTTTCTATTTTAAAAATTTCCATTCCAGCTATTTGGAAGCAATGCTAAATAAAGCAACGTACAAAAAAAATCAAAATTTAACTCATTCCAAAATACAAAATATGTACAGCTAGCTACACGAAGTAAGAGTAGAGATTTAATTGTTTTATACATTGCATTGGTACATTGAATCTGACAACAATGTTAGTTCCTTGACGACAGTTTTCTAAAACGTTTGATTTTTTTAACCATGCTTGCACCATGTATGTTCTACCGTTTCTGATAAACATAATTTTGTTCATTTTAATAAGATATTTTACTCCTTCAATATACACGCTAAAATAGCATTGCATTGATAATAGTAATGCTTGAACTAAAATACTAACGATTTCAAAATAGAGAGTTCATAGTCTTAATTGAAAACGCTCCTTCCATTCATGCTAGCCGTCCGTCACGTATGTATGCTTAATTTCTATTTATAATTTCCACGTTAATGATACAATAGTATGTCTCGCAGCTTTAGAAAAGAGCTAAGCGGTGACCGGAGTTAACAATGTTTTCCCATCTTTTTGGCTTTGAGTACCTGTAAAGATAATGATAAAATATAAAGGTACTCGTAAATACTGAACGGTAAGGGTCAAACAAAACACTTTAACCCACGTTAATCCCTAAAGTAAAAATGTGGGTACCTTATATACTTTTGTCTTTCTCGGACAATTGATAATTTCTGAAAGCACATTTTTATTTCAAGTTTGGTCTTCTAACTCTCTGGTTATCTACTAGTCAGTCACTTAAAGCTAGCATAACTAGTGACAATCATTTAGTCTTTGGTGAGTGTTTCTCTAAAATATTTCTCCTGTAGATAAAATAGTTTTTCTTCTTCTAACTACTAATTGCTTGTGAGTACCAAATTGTTGTTACAATCCGCTTAATAATGCCTCTCCCTGCAAGAAACAGTAAGTGCATAGTTCAATCATTACAAACTGGTTTAATTAAATAGTACAGTAGAATTAATGAACTTAAGTTTAAGATTATGTTGACGTTCGCATTTTTGTTATATCTTTATTTTCAGGATCAGTAGCTGCTAGTGCTAATATTGCTACGCCACAGATGAACTGTGTTTTCTGTTCGTGGACAATGTGCCGTTACAAGGATGTGGAACGCCATTTACGAATTCATACTCGAGAAAAACCATTTCGATGTGACATTTGTGTTCGGGAATTTTCAAGAGAGCTGGACATGAACCAGCATAATTTAAAGTGTCATACGGGCAATTGTAAAGTTATTTGAGCAGTGGATCAGTGCAAATTCTTTTACTTCTTTTATTACAGATAACACAATAATTTTGTTTAATAAGTTTTACTTTTTGTTGTAATTAAATTTAATTAAACTCTGCCTGTTTAGCTGGTTTGCTAAGCTATAACTAAACAATTCAACAAAGTATTACTGTAATTCTAACACAAATACAACTTTGCATTTAACTTCACCATCCAAATGTACAAATCGCTTTTAAATTCACTTATTCTAATTCTAACCACTTATATGAGTAGGAGCAAAAACAATAATACAGATATCAAATAAAATTCCAACCTGAAAGTTTATAGGGATAGTACATCTCTTACAATTTAAGCACATAAATTATGTGACAATTAATTTGTAATGGTTTACAAAACATCAGTACTAAACCGACAATTGAAGCAGCAAAATGACCACATAATTACATGGTTGAGCAGAGTAGATAGTGGACTTACTAGGTAAGCTCAAAAAGTGCCGCTCGCATACATATGAATCTTATGTCGTTTTTAATAGTTTTAGGCGTAGAATCCGAAAATGAAATCAGTTTTTTGTTTAGAACATTGGTCTGAGCTGTGCCGGCGCTTGGCCATTTGTAAATTTTTGAAAATTTGACCACAGAGTTTACATGTAACTTTAAATCATAAAACTGATTTCATATTCGAATTCTACACAGTTTACTTGTATACATAGCATAGTTTTACTAGATTTATTAAAAAGTGTAATACGGCCTATTCCCATTGTCTCAATTTTCCCCGTTAAATCCCAAACAGCGTAAATAACAGGCAATTTTAAAATGTTAATGAAACAAAAGATGGACTTCAAATTCGGATTCTAGACGCTAAATTATGTTAAAAACGATATAAAATTTATTGATATGCGAGCGGCACTTTTTGAGCTTACCTAGTTAGACTTTTTGAAACTTTTAAAGTTCCTTAAAACTAGAAAGTGTGACGTGACGACAACACTTGTCTCGCGTCGCCCCAGAGCTTTCCGCGTCAGCGTAGCAGCTTTTAAAAGGATAAACAATGTCAGCTCAGCTGGCCAACGAGTGATGAATCAAAGCAGAACAGTGAAATAATATTAAATGATCAAAGTTAATTAAAACTTAACTAATTAACTAGTTGTGAAGTTAACAGACCCGCAAACAAAATGGATTTGTTTAGCCTTCCTGAAGTTGTGGTAAGCTTATAAGTCAAGTTACAGTTAACGCCTGAAGTGTGTTAATGTTGAGTGTGGCCCACGTTGCGTGGGCTGCGCAGGTGCTTAGTTCTGACACTTCTGACATTTAACGACTTAAGTTGATTTCTTAATTTTTTTTATTTTTCACAGCTCCAGGGTGTTCTCCTGCCTTATCTGGAGTGGAAGGATCTCCTGAGTCTGCGGATGGTCTGCAAGGAAGGAAAATCAGTGGTACAGAACTACTTGAAGGTTTACAACTCTGCCGCACCGGAAATTGAAATTGGCTCGAGGGATGATAAGCAAGGGCGTAATTTCGAGGCCTTCTTAAAGATGGGCGTGTTTTCTTCTAGAATCTACTTGAATATCCGTTCTGGAGCTGGATTTTACGAGAATGATCAGGACGGAGCTATCGGAAGGTTTCTGGAGGAACACGGAGCCAAAGTGAAGCACCTGCGGGTCAACTACTGGACCTTGTACTGCACTGGAAAGGAGAGACAGTTTCTGGAGGAGCTGGTTAATTTGGAGAAGTTTGATGTTGGCAACTTCACTATGACCCCTTTGCGAGATGAACTAGAATCTCAGGATATTGTTCCAACTGCTTTCCGAAATCTGTCGATTCTCAAACTGAATCAACCACTAGACATGTGCGTTAAGTTGGCCCCCATCCCCCGTTAAGTTGGCCCCCTCCCCCACTTAGCGTTAAGTTGGCCCCCAGCCCCCATTTCTGGGGGCTAGCGTTAAGTTGGCCCCCACTTTGCGTTAAGCTGGCCCCCACTTTGCGTTAAGCTGGCCCCCAGCCCCCACTTCTGGGGGCTAGCGTTAAGTTGGCCCCCACTTTAAAAAAAGAGGGAGAAGTCCTAAGAGCAAGCATTTAGAGTTAGAGACTTCAAGTTAAGTTTGGTTTGGTTCCAAAAAATGTCCGTTTATCTTAGGTTAGCAAAAAACACATTTACTTATTAAAAACGTACTAATTGTTTACTTTTGAGTTAGGTTAGGTTTTTTAGGTTAAGATTTTTACCCAACCCTAATCACCAAACGAAGTACTAAAAACTCCCCACAATTCTCGAACATTCATTACCATGAGCCGAAATAAAGACGGAAGATGGAAGAGTATTTAAAATCCCTAACCCAAGTCAAGATTTGAATCCTCGAAGTTGCAACCCAAGTCAATATCCTATAAAATCTCAACGCAACCCAAGTCAAAATTCAAATTCTCACAATTTGCAACCCAGCTCAAAATCCTATAAAATCTCAACGTAACCCAAGTCAATATTTAAATCCTCACAATTTGCAACCCAGGTCAAAGTCCTACAAAATCCCAACGCAACCCAAGTCAAAATCCTATAAAATCTCAACGCAACCGATGATTCTCAAAAGTCCTAACCTAAGTTACCTAACCTAACTCAAAAGCAAATAAATACTGTAGAATATAAGCCAACTAAAAAGTATAAATAAATTGGAATTTTTTATTCACTTTTTCTCCTAAACATGCGTAAATAAATGTTTTTTGCGTTGAAATCTTATCCAACAGCAACATTTGCATCTTAGAGTGCGAACTGGACGTCAACTTATCACTTCTCTGCCTATATTTGAAAGTGGGGGCCAACTTAACGCTAGCCCCCAAAGTGGGGGCCAACTTAACGCTTTTTTCCAGCCCCCAAACTGGGGGCCAACTTAACGCTAGCCCCCAAAGTGGGGGCCAACTTAACGCTAGCCCCCAGAAGTGGGGGCTGGGGGCCAACTTAACGCAAAGTGGGGGAGGGGGCCAACTTAACGGGGGATGGGGGCCAACTTAACGCACATCCACTAGACATGGACATGTCTGAGGTTATTGCTAATGCGAAGAAAGTGTTGGAAAGTTGTCCAAACTTGAAGGTTTTTAGCCTGCCCTGCTTCCAGAGTTTGGAACTAAAGATTAGCTGTGACGGAACAATTGCTACTGGAGAGGAGGTTGTTAATGCAAGGACCATGTTCAGTTTCCGGTTGAGTTCCAACACGGTCCAGAATGAGTCGCGTACAAACTATCGGTTACAGTTTACCACAACTTGTGTCGGTGTCCCAGAGTTGGACGGTCTGGTGGGATCCTGTCCGAATTTGAAGAAACTGGCTATTAATAACTGGATTGGTACTAATGAGCAGTTGGCTAGATTGTGGAGGGCCTTACATGGCGTGCCTTTGGAGGAGATTGTGTTTGCGAACTGTGGGGAATTGGAAGATGCTGGTTTTATTGGAGATGATACGGCCCAACCCGTGTTCCTGGGTTTGGCAAGAAGTATGTACATTTTAAACAGTGCATTAGCTGTTCATTATTAGCTCGCTGCTTCAGCAGGGGAGCTTATTAACATGTCGTGTGTCTGTGTGTCCGTCTACTTTATTTTTTGGGCCCTAAACCAGCCAAAATGGGCCCTAAACCAGCCAAAATGGGCCCTAAACCTGCCAAAATGGGCTCTAATTCAGCTAAAATGAGCTCTAATTCAGCTAAAATGGGGTCTAATTCAGCTAAAATGGGGTCTAATTGTGGGGTCAATTACTATCTTATATAGAGATTGTATTGGAGTGTGTAGAGTGTGGGTTCGGGAGAGTTAGTATGAGTAGTGGTATGCAGTAGTTGGGTTCGGGAGATATCTGTGTGGGCATCTATGAGGTGTGGATTTAGGAATAACTTTAGTTATAAATGTTACTAATGTTAATTATGGCTGTTGTATAGTTGTAATACGCCTGGACTCCTTGTAGATTGTGAAAGGGGTCAAGGCAAATCTCATTGCTGTCAATTGTTAATTGCTAAGGAAATTCATTGTTTATAATTGGAAATGAACTGTGATTGGTTGGAACGGAAAAGGAGGAAAATCCTGGGTATATAAGGAAGTGCAATCCAAGGATCGGTGTCATTCGTCATTCGTTCTGAGTCAGTCATTTGTAATTAGTCAGTCTTGCTGTTCGTTTGTCAATAGTTAGCTAGTCAAAGTTGTAATAAAGATTGTTGAAAGTAACCGTCTCGTCTCTCGTCATTTCTAGCAGTAGTAATCTAGTTGTTTGTGTGCATCTTGTTCTGAGCATCGAACAAGTGGTCCTTCTCGCCATAACTGAATCAACACCGTGGAACAGTTCACTTTGTTAAAAAAATGCCACCTGCAACAAGAGAAATGGCTACCGCGGGAGTGACATGCGATGAAGCGATACAAAGGAGAGCAAATGGCAGGGTCGCATTGGGAGAAAAGGAGGCTCATCAGGAAGATTTGGGGATCACCGTTGTATGCTCATCAGGAGCAGTTGAAGGATCCGCTTATGCCAGTCGACCGATGACCTTATATACTCCACCCTGCAAAGCAGGACCCTCCAGTGGTTCAACTTTATTAGTTTCATTGGAGAATAAACGGAAATTAGCAGCTATTCGAGACGAGGAACGACAAGCAGAACTGCGGTTGTTCGAAGAGCAGTTGGAAGCCCAAGTAAGAGAAGCATCTGAGCGTAGGGCGGTGGAATTTGAGCGTCTATCGAAACAACGGCGAATCTTTGAGCTCGAATTACAGATTTTGAAAGAAAGGCTTCTTCAAAAAGATACAGATTTGAAGAAGAGTGGTGGTCTACCAGGGCCCAGGAAACCACCACGTGAGAAGAAGAAAGTCAGCTTTTCTCTGGATCTTGTAGAATACCGAGAAGACACCCTAGTGTTGGAGTCCGACAGACTCCAAGGTGGGGAGGATTCGTCCCGAAGTTTCCGTGAAGTTGAGACGACAAGTGATGAAGAAAGCATTTCCAGCATCTTAATGCAGAAGAAAGACGACTTTGTGGAAGTGTCACGGATGACCATTGAAGTCTCAGAGGAGCCTGTAACTGCAGGAGTTGCGACGAGCACCGCGCTACCTGTTGAGGGGGATCTTCAGTCGCACTTGGAGGTCTCCATGGCAGCGCACGTTGAGTGCAATGCAGTGGACTTAGGGAAGCTGCAAGATGTTAAAGTCTCGAAGGAGCCTGCCAAGACAGGGGTACCGACGAGCACTGTGCTACTTGTTGAGAGGGATCTTCCGACGCACGTGGAAATCGCTATGGTAGTGCAGGATGAGTGCAACGATGGCCTGCAGGAAGTGGGTCAAGGGAACACACAGGTGAAGATTGATCTGGATGCTGACAAGGAAGACTTTGTCCTATTGGGGAATGAAGAGTCGTCAGTAGCTGTTTGTGTGAGCCGTAGACCAGAGAAATCGAGAGGTCAAAGTGTGTTCCAAGAAATGAGTGAAGAACAGGAAAAGTGGAAGCTTTCACGTTTCCTGTGGAGGGGGGAAACCCGGAGATCAGCTCCGGTGGTAAATCAGAAGACGTTTTCTGGATCAGTATGTCTGAGTGAAGATGAGTGCAGCCGGAAGTGGTTGACCCTGCTGTGGACAGTTGTGGCGGACTACCGATGTGGTGTGTGGAATGCCGGGACTGTGGATGAAGGAGAGGTACACCGGGTGCCAACATGTCGACAAGCAAATCACCGGAAGGCTAGGAGACTCAAGATTTGGCATCCATCGAGGATTGCAGGTGAATCTACGTTTGTGGTCTGGGCTGTGGATCTGGGAATAGCCGACGTGGCTGTATTGGACACCAGCAATGATGTGGAAGGTGCTACTGGGTGGTTCTCCAAGAGATTGTTGGAATCATCAAGGGACCTGCTGACAAACTGTGCCGTACTGCTAACTGGAACCGTGATAGTGATTCTACCATGTAGAGTCACTGGGAGGGGTGTATTGGAGTGTGTAGAGTGTGGGTTCGGGAGAGTTAGTATGAGTAGTGGTATGCAGTAGTTGGGTTCGGGAGATATCTGTGTGGGCATCTATGAGGTGTGGATTTAGGGATAACTTTAGTTATAAATGTTACTAATGTTAATTATGGCTGTTGTATAGTTGTAATACGCCTGGACTCCTTGTAGATTGTGAAAGGGGTCAAGGCAAATCTCATTGCTGTCAATTGTTAATTGCTAAGGAAATTCATTGTTTATAATTGGAAATGAACTGTGATTGGTTGGAACGGAAAAGGAGGAAAATCCTGGGTATATAAGGAAGTGCAATCCAAGGATCGGTGTCATTCGTCATTCGTTCTGAGTCAGTCATTTGTAATTAGTCAGTCTTGCTGTTCGTTTGTCAATAGTTAGCTAGTCAAAGTTGTAATAAAGATTGTTGAAAGTAACCGTCTCGTCTCTCGTCATTTCTAGCAGTAGTAATCTAGTTGTTTGTGTGCATCTTGTTCTGAGCATCGAACAGAGATGTTTTACCTATTATAGAGACCTTTCTTCTTAAAAATTAAGTAGTTGTATTATATGTATATGATTTTTATGTTTTTAGCAGCGAGCATTTTTATGGTTTACCATTACTGGTTAAATCATTAATTATTTTCTGTTTTGCTTTAGATCTCAAGAGATTGACCTTAAGAGACCTTGACCAAATGCCAGGATTAACGGACACTTTATTCACCGCAGTGATATGTCACTTGAGACTCACCCACTTGAAAATCACTTCCAACTCCAACCAACCTGTTAGATCGGTAAGAAGCTCATTCATTTCTTGTGCCGTATTTTTTATTGAATTCAGTACTGAATATTAATGGGTTGACAACCATTTCTCTTTTTGTGTTTGAAAGATCACCGAAGCAGGAATTGTATCGCTGCTAAATGGACGCTGTAGCTTTATGAGCACACTTGAACGGTTTACCTTTACTGGTTGGTCGTTGGAGAATGTGAGCCAAGCCCGGTTTCAACAGTTGGCGAGGGAGTTTAGGATTCTGCAGCTTGTTCAGACTATGAGAAATGTAATTTAAGTGTTAAAACTATTTCAAAAAATATGTTGAAAAATTTATTTATATATCTTTTTATATAACGAGGTAAACTTTTTGGTCTTTTTAGGTAGAAAGAGAGATACGTCGATTTCAGACCGACTTTGGGTTTCGTTTTCGTCACTAGCAGCTACCCAGTAGCTATGGACTATGCTCGTGTGACAACCTATTCTCTAATCAGTTTATGGAACAGAAAATATCTCAGGCTTCTCGACGTCTAATCACGAAAAAAGAATTACAATTATTTCTTGACGACTTAGAAAAGCATTGCTTTATATTGTTAAAACTTGGCATTTTTTAGCATTAAAACGTGTCTTTTCCAGTTGTCACCAATTTGAAGGGTCACTTAAATCAAACTTATACATTAATCCACTAAGGTTCCGCAGTTTTCATTTAGTTACTTTTAAGCAGCAATAACGCTAATAACTGCTTGTTCTATACATGTACAAATTCTGCTTACATCTCTCACCCTCCAGGTAAATATTTTAAAATGCCAAAAATGTTATTTGAGCATCGGAGTAGTTATTACTTCAAAATTATTTTTTAACAATCAGTTTATTTAAATTGATTTTGTTGTCTCAAATTATATTTTATTGGTATGCCAAAGCCGCACGAACCAAATGGTAATAAGCTAACAATGCATTAATCAAAAGTCTCATTAGTAAACGAAACACTTGCTCATTTAGGATTAGCTTAAGAAATAGTACATCATCAACAACATTTTAAACATTAATCGTTTGTGAAAGAAATCGTTCAAATTGGATGGAATACAATGTTTTTGACATAATTTCATTTCATAATTTTAATTAGTAACATGATCAGTGCTCTTGTTGTAATAAGCTGACAACTTTTCATGCAGCAAGATGAACGCATAACTCCATGGCTGTTTCAGGATGATCCTTGAACAAAGTGGAGTATGTAGTTGACTCTTTAAAGTCCTTCAAGTTCCTTTAAAAGCAAAAAAATCATAACATAAGTTACAAATTATTCAGTCCAAATTCATGTTTGTAATTCCAACAGAGTATTTAAAATCTCACCCTTTCATAACCCGAACAGCCTTCATCTTCAAAAGATCCCCATCCTCAACTGGGAGTTTCTTGGCAAAGAAGTATAGCTTCAAGGCAACTTCCGCACTGAACCAATTGTTCGGTTTGGTCAATAGCAGCCTTTTCATGGCAGTCTCCAGCAATGGAATGTCATACTTGTGTCCAGCCTGGAGCATCTCAAGAGCCACTTCAGGTTTGGTTTTGGGTTCAGTGGTCTCCCAGCAGTACAGATAAGCCAGTAGTGCTCGAACGCCCGCCTCACTCATATCCGACATTTCAACCTTGCTCGTCCTAGCCTCCTTCATTTCACTTTGAAACATGGCTTTATAAACTTGGCTGTGAGTCGTCAGAAAACTTTTATGAGCCTTAACAGGAATACCATTTTTCGCAATGATAACCACGTCACTTCCTAGTTCCTCCTGAAGCATCTTCCTGTTAATTTCCATTTTGTCGGTGACCACTGGTCCTTCGGGCATACCCACGGTTACCGTTAAAGTCAATAGTCCGCTTAACTCGTACTTTGCTTTTTTCTCAAGACACGTCCTCAAAACCCAGTGTTGATGATAAGGAATTTCCTTATCCTCGCAAGCGTAGTCGTCGTCGCTTCTAATCTTCATCTCTAGGGACAAAAATTGCAAAGTTGTGTTGTGTTAGTGGAATCAATCTGATTTAAGCAAGAAGCCAAGAAGCTCACCTGATGTTACTACGTTATTCTCCGATACCTCTCTTTCATCTACTTTGAGATTGGAAACCGAGGCATGGATGGACACGTGCTCTCCAAACAATTCAACCAAGGAATTAGTCCAGTGACCAGAGACAATCCGGAAACATAGTGACGTCACCTCATCGAGCGTCTTCGGAATTTCCGGAACAATCGTCAATTGAAAGAGCAGCCATTTCACAGAAGGTCCTACACCTTGAAGATGCTGGCGTACAGTGGTGCAAAGTTCGGTTTCCTCCAATTTGTCTTCGTTTACCGGATGGATGTCGTTGGGATCAACCTTGATCACAAATGAGACAACACCAGTAAAGCCCTTCTCCTTCCTTCCGGTAAAGCCAGCTTCCTGAACCAGAAAGAACTTCATTTTGGACTTTTGACCTGAGGCGAAAGGGTCAGTTCTGGGACGCCTATGAAAAATTCAATAACTAAAAGTTAATAAACTGTTTAATTTACACTGAGAGCTGAAAGTGTGTGTTTGTGGCCATTTGCTGTATGTGCCTTGTAATGGTCTTACTATCACTAAGATTTAGTAGATTTGTCTGAAATGAGTTTCCAGTTGCCACCTAGCACCGACACATGTCTCAGGATTCCCCAGTGGAACTCATGTTATTTTAGAGATTTGTAAAAAGTTTAACACATTTAGCTGGCAAGGTTTCAAGATGCAACAATGCATGCAGTATTGTTCTAACTTACAACTTGTAAGCGCATAAGATCAATTAAAAAATAAAGAAAGTAAAAATTTTAAGCGTTGAGATTTGGGATTATAAATATCATAAGCTACTCTGAAATATTTTTAATATAACTAAAGTTTTTATAACTAACTGGAGTTATAAACTTCTTTGTTTTGTTAGAGTTACTGACAAAAACAGTTTCAAAAGCTTTCGCAGATACAACCGATTGAGTATAGCCAAGTCTTTTTATTATCCAAATACTAAATATATTAAAAATCCAAAAGAACTTTCGAAAAGTGATAGGGAGCTCTGATGTTTGTTAATTTAAAAGTAGTGGTGAAACAAGTTACGAACTGATAATTCTTACGCTGGTTTGGCCTGTTAAATTGAATTATAAAATTGCTACCAACATAGTTCAATTAATTATTGCAGCAGTGCTATTACAACGTTTTCTTGGAAGTTTTATTAACTTAACAACCTTATTAAATTTAACTGATTAGGTACCTACTTATGTTCGTTAATTTTTTGGTTTAAATGTACACTTGTAACCTTATTGAATACCTGTTTACAATCATGTTCTTTTGTATTAGTAAGTGTTGAAATTGTGTTTTTATAAGGAATTGCTAAAGAACAATAGAATTCCCATAATAAAGAACAAATTCAAAATATATTTGATACTTGAAGTAAGTTTAGTTAAGAATTTCTTAAATAGTATGTAAAAACTGTCATGAAAGCGAGCCTGAATTCCTTAGCCCGTTGTTTCAAGCCACTTGGTTTAGAAAATAAGTGTTGTCCGACCATAACAACCTCAAAGCCGACTTGAGTAAAGTTTTCTTTTTTACTGAACTGCTCTCAACACAGCTCAATTAAATGTTTCAGAGCTTTTATGAGAGCACTTTTCTTTCTTTGCAACTTACCAACCTTATCAAATTTGTATGTATACTCTATGTATTTTGTTATGTTTTTTAGGTTTAAAATGTATGCTTGAAATTTGAAATAGTATTGAATACCAGCAAAAATCAAATTCTAAATTCTATTAGTTGGTGTTGAAATCGTGTTATTGTAAGAAATTGGTAAACCACTTGGAAGGTTCAAATGTGCAAGCTTGAACATCAAGTGAGTATAAGTTATCTTAAAATATATTCGAAATAAGTTATTGTTAAGAGTTTCTTTAATAAGATGGAAAAACCGTATAAATGAAAGCAAGCCTGATTGTTTTTTGGCTCGTTATTTAAGCAATTTGGTTTTGAAAATAATTGTTGCAAGGCTATCACAAAATTAAAGCGCAATTGAATTAAGTTTTGTTATACTAAAGAATTAAAACCGCTTCTTAGAGAATTTCAAGATAAATAGGCTTTGATCCACATTTGAGCTACAAACAAAACCATTTTTATTACAAAGAATAATGCTTTAGGAATTGTTTTATTCCGACAATGATTGAGCAGTAGCAACTTGTATGAAAGACGTAGGATGTTTCTAGTAAACACTTATTTTAAATTGCACTTATAGTGGTAAATTATGTTTTACAAAATGATTAACTGTGCAAAATCGGTTCACTAGAAATACAATTTAGTGTAAAATCCTGCAATGGCAATGAGAAAACGCATGGTTGTTTTGGACGTTTCGAATTTTATTATTTTATTCGTTCACGTATTGTTTACCTTAAGATTGGAGTATTTCTAAGTTCAAGTTTTTTTTTGAATATTTGGAGTGGAGTATTAAAAAATTAAATTATTCCACATTTGACGACTATATTTCAAATTGCCAAAATGTGGCAGCGCAAGGTTTATACGATTTTTTATCTATTTCTTATATACAACACGCTGTTTGTAGTTGCTTCTCCAGACGGACTTAATAAATTACTTGCAGCGTTTGAAACCTGCACAAAGCATTTTTCAGGACCCACTTTTCACAATATGGTTTCTCTTAGATCATCAGTTTTAGCCTGGTGTGTCCAAAGCCAAAACTGCATTTCAATCCAAACAATAGCCGAAGTTAATACAACTAAAATGTACAACTTGAGTAACACGGAGAGTTATCGGCTGCATACATTTGCGGCTCAGGCAGAGTACAAGAATTTCAACAAAGCAGTATCAAGGATTTTTAAAGCTACAAAGCATCACTATGCTTGTACTGTTCAATTCCCAAATGTTGATAGGACATCAAACCGGTTGTCGGAAAATGAAAACTTACATTGGTTAACTGGCCCTTTGTCGTCCTTTCCTGTCATATTGTCAGCTTCCCGTCGTTTTGCGCTCATATCGCATACCTGGAATCCTGCATCACATCAAGCATTTTTTGCAACGTCTTATCTTAATGCGGTATTGATTTTCATTGAAACGGATACTTGGAACATTTATATTGGAATCATAAACCTTGACGGACGAACTCATGTAAGAAACTGTGCGTCGTCAAACGTGGACAAAGCTTACGGAAGTATACGCTTAGATAAAAACGTGTGCCTTGAGTCAAGAATATATCTTCACTTGCTTCAAACTTTGAGTATTACCAGCACTGAAAGTATCTGCAAAAAATACTGGAGTTTTTACAAAATCAAATCGAAAATAGGTCCAGTAACTAAACCAAATTACGCAATTCACATGGACCTAAAATATTTTTCAAGCAGTAGGTCTAAGTTTGGTTTAATCACAAATATGTACAACTGTTCTATTACAATAGACATATGTCAAGGTCATTTCATATCTTTCAGCTACCCAGGCAAATTTTCAATCGCGGTAACGGAAAAAACTCGGTACTTTTACGACATCATGCATACAGATACGGGTATTAAATACTTGGTGATACTTGGATTGAATCAGAATAATAAATTTTCAATGAACCAGCTAAGCAGTCTCACGTATCCATTTGGTTTAAACTTATGGATATTTTTTCTTTTAACATCAGCAATGATATTTGTTTCGATTTGTCAGACAAACACAAATGTACCTCCGACTTCAGTATGTTTGTGGCAATATGCAACATTGCTTGAACAAATGAACGACGGTAGATGGCTACGAAATAAATACTGTTTTATCCCAATTCTAATGTGGATTGTATCATGTGTACTGTTGAGAAACTTATATGCATCAAGTATGTACTCTTATATGACTTATGAAATCGACCCTGACTGGTTACCAAACTCAATTAACCATCTATACGACAAAGGTGTGCAGCAAAAAAGCATTAAAATTGTTTGGTCTGCATCATCGTTGTCTAGAATGCAACTTGAATATAGGCGATTTACTGAAGACAGTTTCATAAAAAAATTATTGAACAAGATTTGTCGTACATCATTTGCATATTTTCAAGGAAACTCTCAATCTCTTGTCCTGTTTTTCTTGTCCGAACCTGAAAACAACTTCGTCGCACCATGTACAATGACGCTAGAAATCAAATATTCTGAGCAGATTAACGTAAAGCCAGGAGAGTCTCTAGTTGTATTTTATGATCAAAATTTGCTGCCGGAAAGCTTGTTCTTCAGGCATTTACCGGTGTTATTTGGAAATAGGACAATCTACATAAACAAGGAATATCCAATTCTTCAAGAACCTATTTATCATGGTTTAAAGTTTGAAACGTTTTACACTGAACTCTTTCTTAAACTGAATAGACGACTACAGTCATCAGGTATATTTCATTATTTGGAACATATTTTATACAAAGAAAAAATTTATATGGAATCGTTTTCAGAAGTACGGAATAAATTGGGGTTAAACCGAACCTTTAATTTGCAAGCTTACATAAGCAACATTGTTAAAAGCAGTTACAGAGTAGGCTTTATAAACGAGAGGGGTACAGCGTTCCATGGAAAAATTGTACCTGAACTTTTGAAGAAAGAAGAAGTGCCTGTTAAAACTGAAGCTCTTGATGCTTGCTGGGAACTACTTTTGCTAGGCTTAAGCATTGCAACTATAACCTGTATTATTGAAAAAACTGCTAACATTATAATTTTGAGGAAGTTCCAATATGAAATAACGTATTAATTTCTTTTTGCGTATGCAGATTTCATAAACATGGTTCACATTTATGGTACCTACCTTCTGATTACATAAACATACCTATTATGAAATCGGCACAGTACTTTGGTAATTGTTTGCTAATCTGACGTAAGTTAAGTAATTGTAATATCAATTCTTTAAAACATTACCTAATATTTTCAATTGACTATACAGGCTACTGATTATTGACTAGAAGTAGCAATAATGTTTAAAAACATGTATTTACACAACCGCGATTAAATAATTTCTACGCTGAAATATTTTCATTTAACTCATTATTCATTATTATTAAAGTTGTAAACTTGTCTATTAAGTATTTATAACTTTTGTTGGGATGTACAAATGATGATCTACTACCTTAAGTACCTTATTCAGCGACAGCAACATAAGACCTTGTTTGATTGTTTTGTTTAATGAGTTTTATTGAATTCTTATGAATATTTCCACCATCAATTATTTACTGGATATAGCTTTTTCAAAATATATTTGTTTAAATTTATTTCACAAGTCAGTTGTCTATCAGGCAGAGAGCTACAACTAAAGAGCGGTCTGTGGTCTGTCTGTTAAATTTAAAGCACGTCGCAAGTTATAAATGAACTTATTTTCAAATAAACAAACGAGCATTAAATAACCTGCATGAACCTGACACTAACTTACAATTTTGAGTCGGATAGATAATATATCTTAATAATATTACTCTATGGTGCTAAAATCGATCCATCTAGCTATACAGTGGCTCAAACTGCATTGTTGTTAATTTAAAACGTAGCTTGTACCACCGTATTTTTGCTTTGCTTTTAAATTAAGCCATGGCTCTAAAAACAATGGTTCGGCCCCACCACCACCTACGATAGGTCCGGCCCCGGTTTCCCTCTTTGACCCTTGTTTGTAGCTTAGGCTTTCGGTAGGAAACTCATTAAGGGTTTTCAAGTTCCTAAAGTAATAGCATATAACTTATGCATTATTCAGTTTTAATACATACTGGCTATACCACAGAAGCATTTAAAATCTCAGCCTTTCATAACCCGAACAGTCTTCATCTTCAATAGATCTCCGTCCTCCAACGGGAGTTTCTTGGCAAAAAAATACAAGTTCATGCCTAGAACTTCAAGGTGACTTCCGCATTGTACCAATTGTTCGGCTTGGTTTGGTCAAGAGTAGGCCTTCATAGCAGTCTCCAGTACTGGAATGCCATACTTGCGTACAGCCAGAAGCTTCTCAAAAGCCACCTCAGGCTTGGTTTTGGGTTCAGTGGTCTCCCAGCATTACAAATAAGCGAGTGGGTCTCAAACAACTTCCTCACTCACATCTGGCATTTCCAAAGTGCTCGGTCGAACCTCTTGCTTCATGCCAGTCTGAATCATGACGTTAAACACTTGGCTGTGTGCCGTCAGTACGCTTTTATGGGCCTTGATCTCATTCCCGTCTTCTGCAATGATAACCACATCGCTTCGAAGTTCTTTCTGAAGCATCTTTTTGGTCATTTCCATTTTGTTGGTGACCACTGATCCTTCTTCTGGCATACCTACGGTTACCGTTAGTGTGAACTCTCCACGGAACTCGCGCACTTGTTGTTTAGAAACTCCTTCATGAGTGTTTGTTCATCATGAGAAATTTCTGTATATTATGCTGAACTATGTCATATACAATTTGCGCGCGCTACATAAATCCTACTGTAGAAGATCAAAACATTAGTTTTACAGAATACAAAACACAAATTCGTAATCTACATATTTAAATTGTCCAGAATCGGTACATCTCGTCTCTGGATCGCACTGGCACTTTAAAAAATTCACTTGTTAGCTGATGAAAGGCTTCTAGGTGTACTTTAAATACTTAGTGACTGGAGTTCATTTTCAAAGGCTCTCGCAGATTCAACCGATTATATTCAAGTGTCTTTTATTTAAATTATGAATAGTGTAAATATGCCAACTAACCTTCAGAGACCAGTTGGAGATGTTTTATAATTTAAAACTATAATGGTGAAACGAGTACTAAGCTGATAGTTCTTGCGCTGGTTGGCCTGACAAATTAAATTAGAAACCTGCTCTCAACACAGTTCAATTAATTGTTTCAAAGTTTTTATGGGAACACTTTTCTTTGTTTTGAACTTACCAACCCTATCAAATTTGTCTGTATATTTTATGTATTTTGTTTTGTTGTTTGGTTTGAAATGTACACTTGAAATAGTATTGAGTACCCATCACTAATCAAATTCTAAAATATATTAGTTGGGGTAGAAATCGTGTTATTGTAAAAAATTGTTAAACAACATGGAAACTTGAACATCAAGTGAGTATAAGTTATTTCAAAATATATTCAAAATTAAATATTGTTAAAAGTTTCTCTAATATTATAGAAAAACCGCTAAAATGAAAGCGAGTCAGATATTTTAGCTCGTTGTTTTAAGCCATTTGGTTTTGAGAATAATTGTTGCAAGGCTATCGCAAACTTAAAGCGCAATTGAATTAAGTTGTGTTATTATAACACTGTTATACTAAAGTACTAAACCGCTTTTTGGAATGTTACAAGATAAACACAATTTAAGCTATATTAGGATACTTGAAAACAAAACCTGTCTTATTACAAAGTATGATTCTTTAAGGCTTGTTTTATTCCGACAATGACAGTGGCAACTTGTTTGATAGACGCTGGCTATTCTTAGTGAATGTTTCTTATTGTAAATTGCAGTATTGGTGGTAAAACGTATTTTTACTATGTGTCTGACATTGCAAAAGCCATACGTTATAACATAAAATTTAGTCTAAAAGCTTTCACTGCAAGAAAAACCCAAAGGAATATTTGCAAGTTTTGAATTTATTTCACGCATTGTTTGCTTTAGTATTGAAGCTTTTGACCAAAGTTTTGTTCCCTGTTTGCAGTACTAAAAATTAAAATACTCCTCATTTAACAACTTCTGTTTAAATTGCCAACATGTGGCAATGCAAGTGTTATAATATAACTTACCTACTTCTAGTTTACTATGTGCTGCCTGTACTTGCACTTACTTTTCCAGACAAAACTTTTGTTAGAGATAATAAAGTACTTGCAGCGTTTGAAACTTGCACAAAGCATTTTTCAGGATCCAGTAATCCATATTTTTACAATCTGATTTCTCTGGGATCCTCGGTTTTAGGTTGGTGTGCTCGGAGGCAAAACTGCATTTCAATCCAAACGATGGCCATTGTCAGTACAAGTCAACAATACAACTTGAGTGATAGGGAACGTTATGGGCTACATGCAATTGCGGCTCAGGCAGAGTTCAATAGTTTTAACAAAGCAATATCAAGGATTTTTAATGCTACAAAGTATCACTACGCTTGTACTGTTCAATTTCCAAATGTTGCTACTAGGTCAAACCGGTTGTCGGAAAATGACAACTTGCAATGGTTAACAGGTCAATTGTCATCCTTCCCTGTCTTGTTGACAGCTTCACGTCATTTTGCGCTTGTCCCACTTACGTGGAATCCTACAGCACATGAAAAAACATTTTTTGCTACGACTTATCTTAATGCTGTATTGATTTTTATTGCAGAAGATCATTGGATCGTATACATTGGGTTCGTAAAACTTGAGGAAGAACCCCATGTCAGATCCTGTGCGTTATCAGACACAATCACACCTTATCTAAACAAACTGTTAAATATGAGGACTTGTCTTGAATCAAGAATGCATTTTCACTTGGTTCAAGTTCCTAATATTACCAACATTGAAAATATATATACAGAATATATGAGTCTATACCGAATTCGACTGCAAGCGGGCTCGTCAACTAAATCAAAAGCTTATGCAATTCACACAGATTTAATACATTTTTTAACAATTAGTTCTAAATTTGGCTTAATCTCAAAAATTTACAATTGTAGCATCTCAAAAGCTATCTGCGAATATCATTTTGTATCCTCCAGCTACCCAAACAATCTTTTGACTGTAATCGACAAGAAAACTCGGTACTTTTACGACGTTATGCATACCGATACTGGTATAAAGTACTTAGTAATACTTGGATTGAATCAGAATAATAAATTTTCACTAAACCAGTTAAGCAGTCTTACTTATCCGTTTGGTTTTACCATATGGATGTTCTTTCTCTTAGTATCAACAATGGTATTTGTTTCGATTTGTCAGACAAACACAAATATTTCATCTATTTCAATATTTATGTGGCAATATGCAACATTGTTTGAACAAATGGATGACGGTAGATGGCTACGGAATAAGTACTGTTTTCTCCCGATTTTATTATGGATTGTTTCCTGTGTGCTTTTGAGAAACTTTTACACATCAAGTATGTACTCTTACATGACTTATGAAGCCGATCCTGACTGGTTGCCAAACTCAATTAACAATGTATTTGACAAAAGTGAGCAGCAAAAAGATATCAAAATTGTTTGGTCTCCATTATCATTGTCTAGGATGCGATATGAGTCTACGCGGTTTATTA